>JAOEHI010002487.1:0-39864 GCA_025447815.1 Percopsis transmontana
AACATTTCTAAAGAATGCTTTCAGCACCTTGTTGAATCAATGCCACGTAGAATTAAGGTAGTTCTGAAGGCGAAAGGGGGTCAAACACAGTATTAGTATGGTGTTCCTAATAATCCTTTAGGTGAGTGTACAGGTTGACTGAATGAGTGACAACAAGATTATCTGATTGCTTGCATGTAGATTCCCCTGTATAAGCCCTTCTACAGAGTTATCCAGATTAGTAAATAGTACACGATATAGGGTGTGACAAGTTTACGGGAAGCTGAACACTTCTAAATCAGTAGGATGAGTTACTACAGATAACATAGCTAGATGTATTATTTTTTCGACAACCTTATGCAACGTCACAACATTAATTTCCATCTGAGTTGCATTAGTTTTTGGCCGAAATCTTGTATTGATGACTTTACCACTCCGTAAAGTCTTCTCCAGTGCATCCCAAAGACTTTCAATGGGGCTAAGGGCTCTCTGACGGCCAATTCATGTAGGAAAATATTCCTCATGCTCCCTGAACCACTCTTTCACAATTTGAGCCCGATGAATCCTGGCAGTGTTGTCCTGTAATATGCCCGTGCCATCGGGGAAGAAAAAAAATCCATTGGTGGGATAACCTGGTCGTCCAGTACATTCAGGTAAACAGCTGACTTCATTTTATTGCCACATAAAGTTGCTGAGCCTAGATCTGAACTAGCTGAAGCAACCCCAGATCATAATGCTTATTTAAAAACCGGTGCTGGTCTGAAATTTAACATTACTTCAACAACTCGTAAAAATACAATAACTTTTTTTTTTTTTTTAAAAAGCAGTTAAACAAAAGTTTACTTTAAACCTCCTTGCTAAAACCATACATTAACAGTTCGCTCACTATCACACAGTTTAATTCAACATCTCGTCCTGTACAACTAATCTCTGATTTGACTGGTTTGGTTATAAATAATTGTATGCATTGACTGTAATAAAATAATATATTCCATTTTACCAATATGCTTACCTCTGCTAGCTGTTAGCTTGCTGTTACCTTCTCCTTAGTTTACACGGCGCTTGGAGCAGACATAGATTTATTAGAAACGTTTGGTTTCATAAAATAATATCAGCGAAATTACTAATTTAACATAAAACATCATTTTCATTCCTGCTGTATGTGCAGGCTTATTAAACTGATGGCTGGTGGAGCTTCCTGCTCAGGCAGAAAAATGTCCACTTATCAAAATACAGTTCTGTGATTGGATGCTACTTGGCCAGCTGGCAATAATGGCCAATCATCTTACGTGTTGCTAGTGTTAAAGAGCCACCGCCCGTTCCATCCATGCCATTGTATTCTGACTGACAGATATCTTTATTTACATTTCTAATCGAATCTGTTTGTTTTTTTTAAATCGAATTTAATATTATTCCCTCATATGTAATTATTTAAACCCGACTCAAAAATTCGAGTTATGGTTTTGAAAATGAATTATATGGTTATATGGTTTGGTTATGGTATATGGTTATAGCACCAGTTTATTTTATGGAAATTGGCGCAAACTTCAGGTAAAAATGTGCTATTACAGACTTTAAATGTAATAGCGCTTATATGACAAGAGTCATCATTATCTGATAAACAGGCCATATACAACAGGTATAGGAGTTTATTTATCTATGTGACAGATACCATCTCTAACATAATACCTGCACTTGACTTTCTAAAAGAATTCAAAAAATAAAATACTTTAAAATACTCATTCCTAAACGCACCCAGTCTGTCCGTCAGATAGCTATCAGGGTTCATTTAAGCAATACAATAAGTAATTTAGCAGATTCTTTTAGCCAAAGCGATTTACATTGAGTTAGACAGCGATGCTTACAGGTAGACCAGGTAGGCTGGGTGTCGAACTCAACCTCTCGTCTGGGACCACCCTCACCAGTAGCCTATACTGCCTGCCATTAGTAGGTGTGGCCCTATCCACCCAGTCCATGGGTTGCCATGGCGATCCTGCACTCTGAAACGTGAACCAGGTCACCTGAGGAGGGGAGGTGATGAATGTTTGATGGGCTTTAACCCCACAACCTAACGGAGGAGCACATCGACTGGGAATAACCTTTTCACCACTTAAAAACATACAAACAAATAAAACTACAGACTAGTGGTCAGCAGGAACAGTTTGTTCTGTTTAAGTAAACGTCAGGAACAGAGTCAGGATGTCCGAGGCCCGGCAGCGAAGTCTGTCCACCTCCGGAGAGTCTCTGTACCAGATCCTAGGCCTGGACAAGGGCTGTTCCCATGATGAGATCAAGAAGGCCTACAGGTAGGAAAGCTTTTTTCTGATCCAGTTTACCTTTTTATATAATTTAGGTCCAGTAATCAGATATCTGCTTTGGATGTGGCATTCATTTCTGACAGTTCTTGTTAAATGTTACTATAGAGATTAATAAAATCTATATCTCTATTTTATCTTGTCCCATTGTGCCTCATTGTATTTCTTATTCTGTATTTTATCTCATCCTAGCTTTTTTGCTATCTTATATCTATTATATCTTATATATAAGATATATATTATCATATCTAGTATCTATCAGAACAGTCATTGATGGGTAATAGAACCATAAAAGCACCACATAAACATGCCAGCTAGCTCACTTCACTGGGGTATTAATATACAATAACGTTTTTAGCAGAACCGCAGAAATCACCTGCTGGTGTATGTGTAGGCAAAACAGGCTTACAAATAACTCTGTGTTGGTTGACACCTGGGTGAATTCTACCTACAAAAATCTGAAGGAAAAATGATTTTACATAAATAGATAAAATGTAAAATCTGTATAATCAATATCTGAATTATAACTAAAGGTAAAAACTGTATATCACAATACACAGACAGATTGGAAATGTTTTATGTAATCTCTTCCATTATTCTGAACCTGAACAGGAAGTTGGCATTGCGTTTCCACCCCGATAAGAACCCAGACAATGCAGAGGCAGCGGAGAGATTTAAGGAGCTCAACGGAGCTCATGCAGTTCTATCAGATGCCACCAGAAGGAGTATCTACGACTCGTATGGCTCGCTGGGGCTCTACGTTGCTCAGCAATTTGGAGAGGAGAATGTCAACACATATTTTATGTTGTCCACCTGGTGGGCTAAGGTACCTCTCTGTCTGAATACCTCTCTGTGTTTGTGTAGGTCTGTCTACCTGGTGAGCAAGATACGTGTCTGTGTCAATACCGATCAGTCTCAATACCTGTACTGTATGTATCATGCCTGTTTGAATACCTGTCTGACTACCTGTTTGTCTATATGTCTGGTGAGCCTACCTGTCTACCTGTCTCAATCCCTGTATTTCTGCCTGTCTATATGAATGCTTGTCAGATGGTTTGTATCTGCACATACTAACTCTCTCTTGTGTGTGTGTTGTATGTGTGCGTATGTGTATGTGTAGGGTTTGTTTGCCGTGTGTGGTGTGTTGACAGGATGTTACTGTTGTTGTTGTTTGTTTTGTTGTTGTAACTGTTGCTGTGGTCGACTGAGGCCGACACCCCCTGGTGAGGGGGAGGGACCAGACAGTTACATGTCTCCCGACGATCTGGAGGAGGCTGAGCTACGCAATGATGCAGACACAGGTGAGATGAGAGGTGGGTCCATCCACGGGTGGGCCAGGGAAGACTAGCTAGGCTAATACTGCAGCATAAAAATTCTGGTTTATTCATTTGTTTCTAAACAAACAATTTTCCTACTGAACCAATTCAGTGGAGACTGGATTTAAATAATATTCCTGTGTCTATGCAGCCATGCATATTCTGAGATGTTGTATATGTCAAAAACGGATTGAGCCCATGTTTTTTCTTTTAGCTGATACAATAACAAATGACAAACCGAACCGAGGGCAGTCTTTTGTGTGTTTTTATGAAGGAGGTTGTCTGCATTTTTATCAATATCAATAGTACACTCAGTTTTTATGTGGTCCAGTATAAATATACAGTGGGCTAGGCTACCCATGGACTCTATTGCTGCAGTTCTTGGATGAGGTGGAGGTATTCATATTTCACTTTTCTGAATACATTTATGAACCCTATACATACTGTACAGTACTTAATCATGTTCTTTCTGCCTGCAGTCTAAATCTGCATAGGATAGCATGGAGATTTAGCACCCACTACAGTTACAAGACACAACTACATGTTTTTAAAAGCCAAAGCCAAAGTCATTTCAAATTTCAAATAAACATCATCACATCCCTTGCACTGGGGCACTCATATTCAAATATCCAACAGTGTTTTATAAGTTTAATAGGTGCCATATAAAAATATATGGCTATTCTTGCAAGCTGGTTTGTTTACAACAAATTGCAGATCGTGGACAGACGAGGCCATTTTTGATGCAACCGTAAAGACACACAGGCAGGCAACCATACAGACATGTAATGTGCCTCTGTCTCTAGATGGAGACATACCAGTTGTCCACCAGCCAAGCGCCAGCGAGAAGACACAGCTCATTATGGATGGACAGCGAAAACACAGAGACACTTACACATGAGTCCAGACCAGACCAGAGCAGATCTGCAATGAACCTAATCAGACCTATATAGTCTACTGACAGGGAGTAGATTTTAAGTTTGACTTAACTCTTGATTTTAAGATTTGTTTTATTTAAGATACTGTAAAATATTCCTATTCCTAATTGTCAGCCTTTGTCCTGAAGCATATTTACAATTAAAAAAATGTTAACATTGGCAATATATTCCATAAAGGTTTGGATCTTAATCAGGTCTATATTTTCCAGTCTGGATTTATTTTCTAAACTGTATCTCTCTAACTCTAGATCCTAACCATATCTACAGTATATAGGTATACCTTAATGTCAGACAGTTGTGTAAATTGGATTTAATTTAATACACAAGTGAAATATATTACCTACTGTAGCTTAGAATAGGTTTTTATCAACTAGGTTAACCACTTTGGTTTTATAAAGGATGTGTGTTAACTTTAAACTATTGTGTATTAATTATGTAACTGAAATGTATTATTTTATTGGTATTTTTGATGAAGTAGATGATTAATTACGAAAATAAAGTTTGGATGACATGATGTCAACTCCGCCAGCTATATACAGCAGTTGGAAGTTCCACACAGCTCACAGCTATCACTAAAGAAGCTGTGATTTGATAAAGAAATTGTAACAGTGTAAAGTAAATATCAATATATCTTAGATGATGCAGGATGTGCTTTATTTATCTTTTTAATGTCATGGCTTTTCACTACATAACCACTAGGCGTAAATTTCCACAGTGATCCTAGAACACTTCAGTGGAGTGGTGCATTTATCATCAAACCACCAGGACCTAACTGAGATAACTGAGATATTTAACTCGAGGAGCCATGCTGACTAGACTTTATTCTTGGCAAAACAAATGCAAATTAGCCTAATAAGAATATGTCTGGCATCTATTGGCACAATTCTAATAAATTACACACAATATCATCCCATACAATGGAAAAACGTATGCGCACACACACACACACACATAGTGACAGCTGATAGTTTCATATAAGGGCATGTCAGTGTGGCAACGCTTGACTTAGCCAGAGCTAAAAACAGCTGCTGTCTCACACACACACACACACACATACACACATGCTCAAATACACCAGACAGGGTGAGTGACTCTGCGTTCCCTTGCTAGCGGCCGTTTAGCGGCGGTTGGGCACTCAACAACTCTAATAACTTAGCAATATTTAAATTATCGTGGTGACATCATGGAGACCTTGGAGAAACAGCTGATATGCCCTATCTGTCTCGAGATCTTCTCTAAACCCGTAGTGATACTACCCTGCCAGCACAACCTCTGTAGGAAGTGTGCCAACGATATATTCCAGGTGGGAAAATATTTGTCTTTACTTGGAGCGTATTGTTAATAGAATTATTATGATAATGATTATATTTGTTATTGTTTTTATTATGATTTGAATTGTGATTATTATTATTATTATTATTATTATTATAATTGTCTTTCTATGTGTTATCATAACTATAAAGTTAAGGTCCTAAAGTTCGGTCTCAAACATTTGAGCTGTGGGCTCCTGCAGGAAATAAACCACTCTGAATCTAATTTATATTGGGGCAAAATATGAATGACTCTTGTTGTCACATCTAGGCATCTAACCCCTACCTCTCTAGTCGTTCTGGTTCGGTGACATCGGGTGGGAGGTTCCGGTGTCCGTCGTGTCGTCATGAGGTGGTTCTGGACCGACATGGAGTCTATGGTCTGCAGAGGAACCTTCTGGTGGAGAACATCATCGACATGTACAAGCAGGGCAGCACCAGGTAGAACTACGCGCACACACACACACACACACACACACACACACACACACACACACACACACACACACACACACACACACACACACACACATCTTCAACATGTTCAAGCAGGGTAATACCAGATACGCACACATACAGTACATTTAGAGTACAGTTAACAAAGTAAAGAAACCCAGAAACAACGTTTAACTATACCTTATAAATGTGATAAAAAGTGAGCTAGCCGGCAAGCTTGCACCATACAGACAGCCATTGCTTGAATCACAGAACAAATGCAACATGTATGTCCATGTTAAACGTTTTTACTTTTAACTAAACAGCTATTGTGTTATTTACATAGTTCCCTGAAATCAGTTTGAGCCTATATAGGGAGGTGTAGTGAAGTGCTCCTTATGTGTGGGAGGGGTATGCACTCAAATAAAAACATGTTATTGTTATTGCAATGTTAAAACAATATTATTGCAGTGCTGGTTTCAACCACATGGGCATTCTAGGACACAAATCGAGAAGCGTACCTTTAAAGCGGTTTGTGGTTACAACACACTTCCAGCATGCCTTGCAGCATGGCTGCCTGCATGGGAACTATTTTTATCTACACAAGGAGACAGAACACTGTTTCTACTGGTTGTAATGGCAGTTGGTTAATATAACCACAGTCTTCTACTGGTTCTACTGGGGGCTGACCAGTAAAACCACAGAGTTTTAATGTCTGTACTGGGAGTTGTCCAGTACAAGGGTGGTCTTCTACCAGTGTTGCTGGGAGCCATCCAGTCTGACTGGGTGTGTAATTGTGCAGCAGTAAAGTGGCCCCGGAGCCCAGCATTGTGGAGCCGCGGTGTGAGGAGCACCAGGAGGAGAAGATCAACATCTACTGTGTGACATGTGGAATTCCCACCTGCTCACTCTGTAAGGTGTTTGGTACACACCAGACCTGCCAAGTCGCTCCATTGGACACTGTATTCCAGCAACATAAGGTCTCACACATAAACACACACAAACATAAAGTATACACAACCATGGATGGAATGGAAATTTCACTGGACTACATTAATATTTATTACTGTATGTGCAGGCCGAGTTGACTGACTGCATAACAATGTTGGTAGGAAACAATGAACGTCTGCAGGCAATAATCTCTAACCTGGAGGAGACCTGTCACACTGTAGAGGTACGTTAATAATCTGCCTCAACGGTGCTGTCCTATTCCTTATGTAGAGCAAGGCACTAATACTGCAAGGGTCTGGAGTTCTATTCCCTATATATAGAAAGGCACTTCAATTACAATTAGGTAATTTAGCAGAGGGTTTTATTCAAAATGACTTACATGGTACTATTACATGGAGCAGATAGGGGTTAGGCATCTTGCTTAAGGCTCAAGGATGATTACAATTCTGGGGCTCGAACCCATGACCTTCTGGCTGGGAGTCCAACACCTAGACCACTAGACTATCCTGCTCCCCCCTAACTAACCCTGTAGAGCTGAGGTTCTATCCCCTTTCTCGCAGGAGAACGGACGAAGACAGAAGTCCAAGCTGTGTGAGATGTTTGACCACCTGTTTGGGCTACTGGAAGAGAAGAAGACGGACATGACCCTTCAGATCAGTGCTGAGCAGGAGGAGAAACTGGATTACATTCGAGGTTTGAAGAGAAGATACACAGAGCATCTGGAGAACATGGCTAAAGTCCTAGAAACCGGAATACACACCATGGATGAGTCTGAAATGGCTGTCTTCCTCCAGGTGTCTGCCTGTCTTCCTTTCTGTCTGATATTCATCATTGTAGTGTTAATATTAGCTATTATTATCATCACATCGCTATGAACTAACTACAGTCTTTCATCCTTAACTACAGACTGCCAAACCACTGCTCCAAAGGTAAGTATTGATTCTTATTACCTGCATTAAATCAGGGGTTGGGGTTCTGTTACCTTTGTAGAGCGAGACACTAACACTGCCAGGGTTAGGAGTTCCATTCCAATGTGCGGAGGAACAGTTAGGTGTCTTACAGCTATTTGGTTGAACAGGATCATTGAAGGCCACAACACCTCTCATCTGGAGAAGGTAGAACAAGGCTACGAGAACATGGATCACTTCACAGCGAGTTTTGGTCAGCAGCGCAGAGCCCTGCTGACCGTCGACTTCATAAAAAGTGAGAAGATCATACAATACTGCTTAAAGTGACGGATTCTGTGAGCTCCTTATCCAATAGACAGTGAGCTCCTTTATTATCTTAAATGACATAACACAAACTATTTAAGCTCCCTGATTGGTCTACTGTGTAGTAATCTGAACACAATGCACCTCTGACCTCCTGACCTGGACATACACATCAGTTGGACACCTGGATTATTACAAATATCAATTTAGTGTCTTATTGGCATATTAATATCATATCATTCATGCATTATTAATATATTATTAACCCAATAAGGAGATATATCCTCAGAGGGACAGAAATTAAGCCAGTCACAGTGTTGTCTTCCTATTGGACCACACATGACCTGTCTGCTCTCTGCTTTCTAGTTGATGAAGAGGAGTATGAAGAAGAAGCGCTACACACAACTACTAGCCAGCTAGCGCCCACTGCTACACAACTTGCACCCAGTGCTACCCAGCTGGCATCCAGCAGTTCCCAGCAAACACCCTTCGCTTCCCAGCTAGTACCCCCTGCTACCCAGCTATCATCCAGCACTACCCAGCTAGTGCCCCCTGCTACCCAGGTAGTGGCTAGTACTAGCCAGCTAGCGCCCACCAAAAGTCAGCTAACACCAACTGCTAGCCAGCTGGCGCCCAGCTCCAAGTCCGCTGGGCCCAGCCCAAGTACCCAGACGCAGAACCAGACTCTCCTGGCAGGGGGATCAGCTCAGGTGAGATTGGTGGTGATTTGACACAATTAATACTAATTTACATGCACACTAATAAACCAATCTTAATGATACACAGGATTATTTGGCATGTTGACAGCCACTGTGGTTATGAGATGCAACGGCACTAACTGGATGTTTTCTTTGTAATTATTGACATGTAAACTTATTTGGCTTCATCCAGTGTGTCTGTGTAGGACAGGTGATAAATGTAATTTTGTTTGACATCGTCATGCACGTGGAATGTGAGTGTGAGGTGAGCAAGATAGACAGAGAGTGCAATGTGTGTACGCTTGATAGAGGGTATGTTGTCTACAGGTTTACTGCTGCCCGTATCAGAAAGACAAAACAAAGAAAAAACAAACAGTATAAACGTGTAGGATATTGAATACAATATATTTAATATAATTATATTCCTTCCTGTACCGTGTTCTTTGTTGAAAAATCATAAATATGTTAGATGTTTAATATTACTAGAGAGTGACCTGATTTTAAAACCTAAAGGCCACAGGGGTACACCACAGTCACATACATGGGAGCATGTGAATGTGTATGCATACATGTGCAAGCGTACAGTCTAATCGCAAGCTTTCAGTTCAAATAGAAACACAATCCAAACACCACTTTAAAGCAGTCAAAGGGATTTTATGCCTACTGGATCCAAAACTCTATTTTTGCTCAGGTATTATATGTTTACACTATGAAAATAACCTACCCAAAGTGGGGGAAATTGCAAATTGATACTATATCTTACATACTACTCTTTCAATGTGAATAATAATCTGTGGACATTTTAGAGATTGACGTCATGTTGACGTCAAGTTATTTGACACACCAATCAGAAGGTCCCGACGTCTTCTTCTGTTGCAGACTGAGACTGGACAGACAGACAACCTGGTGGACAAAGACGGAACACGTCATGTCTTCTCCTTCTCTTGGCTCAACCAGAAGTAATGTCATCTGGACAGCAGGCGAACCACATGTAACGTGGTGTAACATTGCAGAATGCTGCATAAAGACACTATTACGTATCGTGGTTAATTGTGTGTTCTGTTCATTTCGATGTAAATAATGTTATCAGTCAGTTATTAGTTATGAATCTGACATATTTTATTAGAAATATAAATACCTACAGACATTCTGCTCACATGGGTTCATTACCAAAATGTTTAACAAAGACAGCTTTAGCGGTAGATTTTTATAAATAATACTTAATGTTGACAGAACAGAAAAATTATTTAGGATATTTCAGCAACATCAGACCTGTTATCGCAACGTCAGGTGACAAGTGAAAAATACTTATTTTCCAAAGAGGTCCATCATCCTACGGTTGTTGTGGGCCTGTCGTGCCAGCTGCTCAGCACGGGCCAGCTCCAGAACCTCCCTAAGCAAGTGGAAGGTCAGGTCCAGAGAGATCGGAGGCTCATCAGATCGTTTCTGTCTCCAGCGATCTGCCAGGTCCGACGGGGACCCCAGGGGGCTCACAAACTGGTTCACTGTCCCAACTTTCCCCCGGAGCGTTCCCTGGCTGAGCTGAACCTGAACCGCATCATGTTGGGAAGCCAGGTAGTCCGGACCGAGGCGGATCAAGTCTCCAGAAAACTCAAGGGGCTGGCAGAGTAAAACTACTGCAGAAACCAGGATATTGAGCTTCATGACTGCAACAACCTGCAGGGTTAGAATAATAAATAGAATTAATAAGTTTAAAAATGTTTAATATTGTGTTTTTTATTTTTCCTGTATTGAATAAGGAATAAATATTTCTAGCATGTGTATTTTTTATTGATAATAAAAAACTAACAATAAAGAGCTCAGTCCTACCTGAAAGCAGGTTTCAAACAGCAGTGCTTCCCATGCACTTTATTTAACACATCCTGGCTCACAGCTGGGGGTACACGCATGCGCAATTTAAATGGGACATTTTTGTTTCATTTATTCACACTGACGTTGTGCACATACAAGGTGATGGATTTATTCTACAGCCTGCTGACCTTCTCAAACAAACAGGAGCTGAACTAGTGACATTTAATGGTTGAATGAGCTGAGCCCTTCAGAGCAGTCTCCTGTGCCGTTACAAAGTTCTGTTCAGCTTTATGTATGTGGGCATCAAAGTGTTATAACAAAAGAAACACAGAACTTTAATAAATCTGGCGATTATATAAACACCTTACCTTAGGAGTCCAGGCTCTGATGTTGAATTACTGTTTTTAAAGCACCAAATTGGTTCTCGGACCTCCACTAGGGTTAATTGGATATTAAAAACAAACTTACAGCAAGTAGACCTACAGTGCTGGTCAATGTGTTTCCTGGTAATATGTTTAACAACTTTTTTTGCGACTTTAATGGAACTTTAAGGAGCTCCAAGTTACAGCCAAACCAACAGACATTCAGCTAGCTAAACATCAATACTCAATATTAACAAAGAAACATAAAATTAGGTAGACATAACAAAGAGACATTGGCAATAACACAAAACAATAAGACAAATCATTAAACAAACAGAATAAAAAAATAATTCTGATAATCAGAACATCACCTGGCCTCTGACCTAGTGTCCATCACTTCCTTGGTGGGATCTGTCCAATTAGAGTGAATGTCACAGTCACACACCAGTAGATGAATAGAGATAAGCTAACATTTAAGTTAAAGTGGTAGCTGCAGATATGTTGTAAATATGAACAGTTGTTTGTTAACAGCTTGTAAACAGTCTGACAGAAAAACCTTTAGTGACCTTCAACTTCTGGCCTCCCCCTCAACACTAGCACAACAAGCACACACACGTGAATAATGTTGAAATGTGACATTATTTACTAACGGGAAGTTTTTTCTTTTTCTTTTATTGAATCAAAGCTTGTTTTACCATGACAAACGGTCGCATTTCATTACATAAAAAAGAGACTTGATGTTGTCTGTCAAATCGCGCTAGGGGTCTTATGACTCACGATCCTGGAGCTACATCTTCCTCTGGCCGGCAGGGGAAGACGTGACACGCCAGAGTTGGTAGTATAAGTTGCAGCAGCTAATAATAATAAGAGACACAAATACATTTTCTTAACTGGAAGATTGAGTCGATGGCAGCACGCGAAAGAGTGGTACATTTGCTCAGCCAGCTGCATACAGCCGCGTGAGTTATAGGTTATAGCCTACCTCTATTTTATACGATTCTAGAATAAATACATTTGTTTAAAAGCGTAAACAAACTGCGATCACATTGCTGGGTACATGCTCCTCGTCTTTACTGGTGAAAACGTGGCAAAACAGTAGAGATGGTTAACATTTAATTAAAATGTTTCTAGTGGCACGGAGGCGAATAGTTTAAACAAGACATTCGACATCACTTTTCCTCGAAAACTTTTGAGTAAACGTTTTTACTGAACGACACGTTTCCTCGAAATCTTTTGCAAATACGTCAGCTGCGTTCAATGAACGTGGCCAGTGTTGCTCGACTACATAGGCCTATTTAAAGTATTTTAATGCACATACAAAACAATAGAACCTGTAAGGGTGTTTAATAAATGTTTGTGACTATCGCTATTTAATACCAAAGTCAAGTTCATTACCATATTATTTCACCTGAAATGTATGCCGTATTCTGAAATAAAATGCATGAAATTCAAAATCTGACTATGTAAATACAACAAACTGGACGTATCCTTCGAAGCAATTGGAACAGTTGTTGTGCACTACCTCAAATACAGAAGCGGCTGTATCTACCATAATATTTTACGGCTGAAACACAGCAATCTACGGCTTCACAAATCTCCTGCAGCAGGAATGCAATGCTTTATTTTTATTAGCGAATGTGAACCCACATCCCAAGTCATCCCTGGTTTGTAACCTGACGTCCTGACCTCAGTCCACTGTCGTTACAGTCTATAGAATGTAAATTTAACTTAATACCGTCCTGATTGCAGCCAAAGCGACTGTTTGTCTGTCATTTACATTTTACATTTACAGTATTTAGCAGACGCTTTTATCCAAAGCGACTTACAATAAGTACAACAGTTGAACTGGTTAACCACCAATTTTTGCAAGCAAATAACATTCTCCTGGAATAAGGACAGCATCATGTAACAAGGTTACTTTACTTATGCATTGGCATAATGTGGGCGTGCACGTTATGCCAATGTCACGCCCACAATATGTAGTGAACATATGTGTCCTCAGGTGCAGATGCCCTGCTCACTCCCACCAAGGTCCAGGTAAACTCATGCTGCTGCTATTTCCATCTACTGTATGCTGTAATGACTTATCAAATCATACAAGTCATATATTCTATCCCTTGTGCAGGCTCTGCAGCCGTGGCATGCAGAATCAGAAAAACTGACTATGCGTTTGAGGTATGTATATAATAAGATCTTGCAGGGATGTTGGTTATTGATAAGACATGGCTTTACTTTTTGTAAATAGTTTATAGTAATGAGTTAACGAGCTCCCGCTCGTTAACTCTATTTGGAACCGTTGGTCAGCTATCTTAGGAACCACCAGTCATTCAGGTCCTGTTAACACCCACAGTGTGTCATCCAGGTCTGTGGTCTGTGTCTCAATATTTTAAATATTTCTGTAATGGGCTACATGGCACTATTTATAATATGGGATCAATCAACCTGCCAGAAAAATATAATGTAAATAAAACGGGATCCGGGCAGCATTTCATTATTGATCATTGATTGGGCCTATCTTAAACAGACGTGATTGCCCGACCTTGTCAACAAAATAAATATTTTATGACAGTTTTCATTAATTAATTATTATTAATCGGCCATCTGCATCGCTGTTTCCCATTTGTAATTTCTGCCTTCATAATCTACATACGCATGGGTTATGGGTATAAATCCGGGACTTTGCGCAGAAAGTGGCATACGCAGTCTTTTCTATGTGTTTTATAAATGAGGCCCCAGGTGCCTAGATCAGATTGTGCCAACATCAATTAAGTGCCTATGTTTGGAAAATCATCACCTCATAGTTGTTGTTGTGATTGGTTGAAGGTGGTCCAATCACCTGCCAATGATTATTTTTTTAAAGTTGTGACTCAAAAAGTCAGAATATGTGTCCATTTATCGATTTGTTTATATTCCTTTAGTCTGCAAGTGTCCACTGATCAAAAGAATCAAATCTGTCACTGCAATGAATAGGCTATTAATTATGTTTTCATATCATCGTGATCTTTTTGACTATTTTGGCAATCGTTTGACAACAGTAGGCCTATTATGCCACATACGCTGTTTAGAGACCAATGAAGGACCGAGCGTTGAAAAGTTTAAAAGATAGGCGCATTGGATAGGCTATTCTTTATGGCTTTGAAAGTTGTGCTTAGACTTAGATTACAATTACCAGCGTACAATTTCCGACTGAGGAATTGATGAGTCAAATCATGTTTTTGTCCCTTTGTAGTCCAGTATGGACACAGTTGTGGTGCTGGAAACACTGGAAAAGACACTCCTAGTGACATAAATTTAGACAGCATTTTCCATAGATGTGTGTGTGACTGTAACTTTCTAGTCGATGGATGTACCAATACACTATAATCTTGATGGCTGTATTCTGCTCTCCGTTTTTGTTTGAATTGTTTAAGATGGTTGCACTATAACTAGGCATTTGGTTACTCTTGTGTTTTTTTTATCATGCCAGATGGCGAGCTCCAACATCCGATATGGAGAAGGAGTAACCCAAGAGATTGGCATGGTAATCCTACTCTTTAATACCAGTTCCAGGCCAGTTTATTTTTACAGCCTTAATCCCAGTTGCAACCTCAAGTGGGCATGTGCGTTACAGATAAATCTGACACTCTCAAACTCACAAAAACATTACTAGGACAAAATGTTCAAACTTTGGGAACACTAAACAAACAGTTGACAGACAAATCTGGATTGTGTGCGTGTGTGTGTAGGACCTGCAGAATATGGGAGCTCAGAACGTTTGTCTCATGACGGATAAGAACCTGTCCAGTCTTCCACCTGTCCAGGCCGTCCTCGAGTCTCTGGTGAAGAATGGGGTCAAATACAAAGTTTACGACAATGTCCGCGTGGAACCTACAGATAACAGGTAGAGAAACAGAGTAGGAACAGGAGAGAGAGTAGAATGTATGTTAGGATAGTCTAGTGGTCTAGGTGTTGGACTCCCAGCCAGAAGGTGGTGGGTTTGAGCCCCGGAGTTGGCCTACCTGTAAGCATCCTTGAGCAAGATGCCTAATCCCTATTGGCTCCATGTAATAGCAGCATGTAATTGTAAGTCGCTTTGGATAAAAGCGCCTGCTAAAATGCCCTAATGTAATGTATGAATGTAACAGTATTTAATGATTAATCTAAATATGTATGTATTTAGATACATGTAGGTCAAGTGTCAGGAATTGCTCTCACTAACAAACCATATATAACCACATTATAGTCTTAAAGTGACCTACTGTTCTCAAGGCTATTCTCTGCCTCCAGCTTTAAACAGGCCATCGCCTTCGCCAAGAAAGAGTCTTTTGATGTTTATGTGGCGGTGGGCGGGGGTTCAGTGATTGACACCTGTAAAGCAGCCAATCTGTATGCTTGCCACCCTGAGGCTGACTTTCTGGATTTTGTCAATGCTCCCATCGGGAAAGGAAAGCCTATTACTGGAGCGCTCAAACCGCTGATCGCAGGTACCAGAAAAAGGATGTGTGTGTGTGTGAGGCCTCAGATTAAGGCTAACGGGGAGATTAAGTAACCGAGTCAATTCAGATTTCTCCTGTAGGGTTAATTCAGTTCAATGAGAGTTGAGAACATGAAGAATGTCCTCTGATAAGGTTAATCTAGGAACACCAGTTAAAAACATTACTCTTCAATAAGTATTAACACAACCAAATAGTTCCTGAAATTAATATTTCCAGGAAATCAGATTTCGTGAGATAATGCTGTTTATTTTGTTATGGTATAATTGTTATCTTTTAAAGGGGCAGTGTGTGTTTGTCAGAGTAGAAAAACAGTAGATATTGCATGGTTGTGTCTATGCGTGGTTGCTTTTTCCAGTCCTATTCCTGGTATTAACAGCCAAACACAATGGTGGTATAATTTGTTTAAAATAGTTCCTCTCAACTAAAGGATTTGATTGTGATTGGAGACAAAGCACTAGTTCTTCTCAGAATTAATTATGCATGTACAGTTTGCACTACATATGGAAACAACCCTGCCAAAAATGAGAGGTTTTAAAATACTGAGGCCACTGATTTACCAAATATATTATTATTAAAATGTTATGGCTATAAAGTAGTAACTAATAAAACCCTAAACTGTATAGCTTTGTTATCATAATACACTGTAAGTTCAGACACTGACGTTGGGGATGAATTAGCCTTCATCGGAGTCAGTTGTATCATAACCTGAATGTACAGCACTGGTTGAAGACTTGTGGAACCAAGCAAGATCGCTTTCCACATGACCAAGAAACTGTTTGATGTGTATGTTTTTGATTCAACAATGGCTCCTATGGCAGGTCAGCTTGAGGTAAGAAAGCTATATAGTTAAGGATTTTTACTTAATCTTAACATCAATTTTTTTTAAAGGTACAGTTTGTGTTATATTTTTCCAGTGCCCACAACAGCTGGAACCGGCAGTGAAACAACTGGAGTTGCTATTTTTGACTATGAAGATCTTAAAGCAAAAACTGGTAGGTTTAAGCTCTTGCTCAGAGGCTGCTGGCACACAGGCCGGGATGGCCCAGTGTCTGTGACCACCAGGGGTCTCTCTTTATAGCATTACTCTTGTATCTGTAATATGTGTTAGTTTAAGGATGGGCACACTGTTGACCAAGTTGTGGTTTCCTGGTATCTTTAGGTATTGCCAGCAGAACAATCAAACCGATGCTAGGCATTGTAGATCCTCTCCACACTTTCCACATGCCAGAGCGGGTCGCCGCCAACAGTGGCTTTGATGTTCTCTGGTAGGGCAGCTTTCCTTGTGGTGGTTGTTAGTATTTTTTTTAATATATTTTTTTCATTTGTTTTGGCAACATATGGCTAAAATGGCCGGTTACCTGAAGGGCTGTTTGCTTTGCATATCAGTCCGGGAAGTCCCTCTTCAAAACAGAATGTTGGCTGGTTACAGAACCACCAGCCATTCGTCGTCCAGGTGGTTAGTTCAGTTGGTGCTGACAGCAAATAAGTGCCTGTGTTGGGGAAAATTGTCCCCATGTGGGTCTTGTTGGGATTGTTTATTGTTCTGACTAGTAGGTAGTTCAATCCTCTCTAATAGGTTGATTGACTTCTATTGTCATAGCCTTTATTACAAACGACTTTGAATGGAGAGTTTCCAGACTGATGTTTAGAGCGAGAACAAATCATTGGGCTAGCAAAATCAGGATGGTCTTACCAGGCTCAAGTTGTGGTACAGCCAAACTGTTTCACTGAGGTTAGGGTCACAGGGTCTGCCTAGCATAATGTAAGTGCAATCGCAAAGCATTGTAGAATATGCCCAGATGTGGTTGTTTTAATTATTAGTAGTGAATATTGGGCCCCTGCAAATATTGTGTGTGTGGTTAAGATAGACTCGTGCAAAGTAAAAATGCATACGCAAGCATGTGCATGGCGCATAAAATGTACTGTATGCTTCCTTGGGAACCAGTCCTAAATCTACCACTACTACTCGCAGCTGCCTTGTGTTTTGGACAAACCCCCTCTAATTTAGCACACTAACCTAACATTCTCATAGTGTTCCCATATGGTTCTAACAGTCTGCGCTTACCTGCAGCCATGCCCTGGAATCCTACACTGCCCTGCCCTACAACATGCGCAGCCCCTGCCCCTCCAACCCCATCAGCCGCCCTGCCTACCAGGGCAGCAATCCAATCAGCGACGTGTGGTCCCGACATGCCCTCAGCGTGGTTTCCAAGTACATGAAACGGTATGATACGTCCCTGTAGACCACAGAAGGACCTCATGTGAACTGTGGGTGTTTGTGTGTGACATACACAAATTTAGAGTTGCAACATGCAAGCTACTGTCATGAGGCCACCAGAACATTTGAAATGACGATAACCATGACACTACGGACCTATGGTACTTGCAATACATGGCTTTTGGATTTTAAATTGGTTTTTCATGCAAATTTCTTCAGGAAACATCATTGAAGGTGAAACACTGAAATTTACACAATTTTGATTTAACATCACTGGCTACCGATGTACATTGATTCTGGCACTAAAGGATTTTTGTTTTGCAGGTCGGTTCGAGACCCGGAAGATGTAGAGGCTCGGTCCAGCATGCACCTGGCCAGCGTGTTCGCTGGGATCGGATTTGGAAATGCAGGGGTCCACTTATGGTCTGCCATCTCTTGTACTGTCATCCCTTCATCCTCCAGCCTTTCCCTGACAGCATGTTGTCTAAATTGTGTTCTACCGTTTCCTTTTGGCTTTTCCTACCAGTCATGGAATGTCGTATCCCATCGCTGGGAATGTGAAGACCTATATGGCTAAGGATTACAACGTGGATCATCCTATTGTAGTAAGAAATGCTTCCCTTTATTCAAACACTGGGAGCACTAAGTGATCTGTCTTCTAAAGTTGTAGTAGCAGTGCTAGTAATTAATGAAAGTCATAGCAATTGTGGTTGTAATAGTAGTTTTGATGGGCTAAAATAGTTAATTTCAGAGTTTTTGTTTAGTGCAGCTAATCGTCTAGTGTTGTGTTTATACAGCCACATGGCCTCTCCGTGGTCCTCACATCCCCAGCTGTCTTCAACTTCACAGGCAGCATGTGCCCAGAGCGTCATCTAGACGCAGCCCAGATCCTTGGTAAGGGCGACACAACACCATCATGGCCCAAGCTAAAGGGCGTTCAAGTTTGGAAGCTATTCGTTTAGCAATTTTACAAAAATCTTCCCCAATTCGTAACTTGCCATTAGATGCTTCCAATCCTTCCTACAGCGTAGCTTTCTGTTTTTGGGACAAGGACAGACCTGTTGTGTTTCCAGGTGCGGATGTGAGCAGGACTAACAGGGATGACGCTGGACGTCTCCTGGCCGACACCCTGAGACAGTTCCTGTACGATTTGGACGTAGACGATGGACTAGGCGCTGTAGGATACACCAAGGAGGACATCCCAGATCTAGTAAAAGGGACCATACCGCAGGTACCAGGACTGGCACGAGAGACAGTAGAACAAGAAAGGAAAGACAGAGAGACAGAGAATGAGATATGAGACAGTTACTCCAGCTGGTTGTTTAGACATAAATAAATTACTACAGGAAGTCCAATGTCTTATGACATCATGTCCTGTGGTTTCAGGAGCGTGTCACAAAGCTGTCTCCCAGACAACACACTGAAGAAGACCTAACACACCTGTTTGAGGCCTCTATGAAGATCTACTGAGAAACAAACACAGCATTTTAATAAACCATGTCCCTTTAAAATGTTACAAAGTTTTTTGTTGTTGTTTTTTATTTTTATTTATAGTAATTTAGCATTTTAGCATAATTTGTCCTAAAACCTTATTGATGGGCTGTCTACTATATTCTATACATAACACATAACTGGCTGTGTTAGTGCCTTGCTCTACACAGGGAAATTAAACCCCTAACCTTGCCAATGTTAGTACTGTGTGGTGCCAGATTCTGAGATGTTCTGAGAAGTCCATATTTATTTTCCACTTTACCAGAAGACGGTTATATAAAGACAGGCTGCTAAGAATGTCACTAATCTCCCTGCTTTGCATTGATTTAATTCTTGGATAGACCTGAGTCAGCACTTGTGTCTTTCACGGTTAATCATCTATCATCCCTCCATCATGTAAGTTTGTGTTAACTAAACAGTGACTTTGAAAAATGTGGTATTTTTGTAAACATTCATTAAACTTTTAAGAAAGCCCTGTTGTGTCATTGATTCACTCTAACAGGATCAGAGAGGTACAACACTGTAGTGTCATTATCATTATTTAAGTACCGGTTTTAAGCATGGTATTTCCATATGTAGCAAATACAAGGATAATGTCACTATTGTTTTTAATATTGTTTTTTTTCTCCAATAACCAACCACCAGGAATTTCACCATTCTGTATAGTACATGTGCAAATATGCCCAGAAGCAGTTCCTATGTGTTACAGGAGACCTGTGTAACCCTACAATACACACTACCGTTTTAACATGTTCTGTGTCTTTCACTGGTACAACTGCAGTCTTTTATTGTTACTACTGGGAGCCTCCAAGTACGAAAAATGTCTGCAAGCTGCCTAGAATATCCTCAGCTTTCATTTGGATTAGTCTAGATGTTATTGGGAATTAAATGTTATGAAATTAGTACATAGCAGTTCTACTGTATGTCTCAGGTGTGGAGATTTAAACAGACAACCTCGCAGCCACAAGTCTCTCCAACTGCCTGCTGTGTTTTACCCATAATGCTTTGCTTCAAAAGCAGTTGGTGATGTATTGAAGACCAATCCTGAGAGAGAGTGGGATGCCCAGCCCCGGATTAATGACCACTCCATGTATATAAGGCGTGTTTGTGTGGGCGTGGGTGTGTGTCACAACAGCAGAGAGCCATGCAGCAGATCTACATGCAGAGTGATGAACAGTTTGAGGTTTTTACTACTGTCCTGTCGCCGCAAGGTGAGACACACACACACACTCACATGGCTTAAGAGAACTTAGAACTTGTGTCAGATTTGATGTATCCATGTTTATTTTGTATTATTAAATGTAGAATTTAAATTTTTAAAACGAAGTTAAAAAAAATAGATAATTAAACAAATATACAAACCCAGAAAATGAATGTAAAAGCCAAATAGGCCTGCTATGTAAAAACCACAAATCCTATCACAATAACAGTTTAGTTTTAAAAAGATTTCTTGTTAGTTTGCAGATCAAGAACAAGAATGCGACATGTTGAAGACAAGAAGGTGGGATCACACGCACTAGAATATTATCATGCTACAGGAAGCTCATAGATTTACTAATAACAATGATATTTAAATTTTTCAACTGTCAGGTAAAGCACCAAAGGTCTACTGTTTTATTTTTATCATTATGAAAAAAACTCGATTTTGAGTGCTGTTGTGTGGCATGACCATAAAGGGTCTGCAAAATATTCAGTTGTGTGCATCTTTAGAACCATAAATCAGTGGTTCTCCAACTTTAAACCATGACCCCAATAAGAAATGTTTCAGCTCCAGCTTCACCTCCAAACTAGAAAGCAATTAATAATTTATTTCATAATACATACCATTAACAACATTGAAAAATGTATACTTTATATTTATTCAAACAATGTTATATTTAGACAACCATTATTTAAAAGTACTAATAGTAAATACTAATAAAATAGATTAGAAAAACTTCAAAATCCCACTCAGGGGATCCCCAGATTCCAATCCCCAGTTTGAGAATCACTGCACTATATGACTTATAGTTACCAGGTCTGGATAGATGGATTAACCTTCCCAGCCAGCTACTTTATGCAGATTTGGATCAATTGTCTGTCGGCAGGTGGTTGCAGTCATAAACTACCGAGCCCATACGTCGGAGGAGCTTGACCTGCACCACGGAGATGAGGTCCAGGTTCTGTTTAAAGATGAGGCCTGGTGGTTTGGACGCCTCAAGAATGGAAATGAAGGCTACTTTCCCTCTGGCTGCGTGACCACACTCACAGAGGTACACACACATACAGGTACACCCAGGCGCAGTCCCATTTGGCTTTTCTTCAAACCCTCACCACTAAGCCCTCGGTTTAATTGAACATACAATGCCATTTTAGCCTTCATCATTATGAGGATCACTTTGTAGAGAATAGGGGGTTGCAACAAACTGAATGGTGACAGCTTTAGATGTTCCTGCAGGACTACGCACATGCCAATAGGACAAAGTGTCATTATTGCCAACATTATTGTTTTTAAACATATCACTTGATGAGTTAACTGGAATCTAAGAATGCTCTAAAGCTATGTATGCCAAATCTAATTAATATATAGAGTATTTGTATCCTATACACACACATTCCATTTATTTACAGTATATATCTTGTTATACAAATGGTGTTTTAGAGGTAAATTCTGTAATTAATTTTGCCTCGTGCTGCTCAGACATGCAACATAACGGTGGAAATAGAATTTTGTAATCTCTGTTGAAAGAAAAGGTGAACTTGAAAAATATGACATCTGGTTTCAATGGGGATTCCCCGAGGGCTGAGGGGCATGGGCTGAGGGAAGTGAAATTGCGGGAATGAGTCCCAATAAGATATCCTTGACTTCCTTGCTCAAAGACGGAAGGGGAAAAGAAGTCTCTCAAACTGGCGACTAAATGTCAAGAAGTTTATCAAAAAGGTCTAAGGCACATGATGTAATCGTGAGGTCTTTACTGTGTTACAGGATGAAGAACAGCCCAGGGCCACGCCCAACCTGCTGAGGAGAGTGTCTGTACCGATTGTCATTGCAACCCCTGAGCCCTCAATTGGCTATAGAGGGTAACTACAACACAGTGAAAAATATTAATTAAAATATATATACTGTATGTTAACTGTAACACACTGTGGATATCTGCAATTAGATGGACCTGCAGGGTAATCCTATGACAATGGTGTTCTGGGTCATGTCACCTGACAGGGGGGACGGAACACCTAGACTTCCCCGGAAGAACAGTCTCTTGCGATCACTGGGCCAGGACGACTCCCCCAGCCTCCTGCGCCGAATCCTATCCAAGTCTCGCAGGAAGAGCTGCCCCCACCTGCCCCACAATTCCCAGGGGCACAGCTCCACCAATGCAGCCTCCAAACCAGAGTAGTCTGTCATATTTCCTACCCAGCATTACCCCAGCATTCAGATATGGATGGATAGGAACATTCCTTGAAACTCCATGAGCTCTTAAAGACTGGGAAGGCCATAAAAAAACACCATGAGGGAAAACCTAGAGTTATCCCACGTTTAGGCCATGGTAATTGTTGTTGTGTTGTTACTATTATTATTATTATTATCTAAAGACTTGGAATAAGACCTTGGTTTAATACAATCAGTATAGTTTATAACCAATAACATCATTAACTTTGTATAATACTGACCCATGTTTTTTGCTTTGCTATGTTGCATTGTTTAAATGCAGTATACTGTATATGTTTATTTTAATACTTTTTTAAATTTTTTATTTAAATATTATAAGTACAGTTTAAAAAAGTGAATAAACAAAATTCACCAACTTAAATAAATAAACAAATAAACCAAAAACAGCTGCTCTTAGATCTTCAATGCCAAATGCTTACTAAAACTCAGAAAGTCACATTAATTAGCTTGGTCCCACTTCCACATACAGTACATCAGAGTGATTACAACTGTGATCATTAGATGTTTATATATAATTCATCCTACAACAACTAAAAATAGACAGAATAGGTCATATGAAAACTGTCTTCCGAAACCAAAGGCCATCTGAGAATTTAACATTCAACATCCAGCTTGGTTGGTTAAAATCTAAATCTTCCTGTTTGTTATTATGACTTGAAAAACCTAAAGGTAAGACATGTTATAATAGGATACCTGCTCTGCTCTGCTCTCAATATTAAAGACAAAATATACATATAAAATATATGAATTAAGATATGATACAATAAGATATAAATATATTAAGATATAATAAAAAATACAATTGTTACAATAAACAAAGTGATGAGATTTAACTATAATACATTTTAGATATATTAAGATATAACAATATCTGATAAGATACAATAAAAATACATTAGGATATACTAAATTATAAGATATACTAGGATAAAATATTTATATATTTAGGATATAATACATTCATTATAATAAAATAATTGAAATCCCTTAAAAATATTAATATTAAGATGTATCATGTATTACTAACAGTTGTTTAAAATATTTCTAAATCAATATTCATTAAAAAACAAACAGCCTGGACTTGTCCTTCAGTGCTGATGGACGTTTAGATAATGAATGGAATGAATGGTTTCCATTCCTGTACTTTGTCAAGAGAGTGAGCCTGTGAGCTGTCTCTGTCCAGGCAGGACTCAGGCTCCACGTAGAGCCTCGCCTTAACAGTCCGTCTTCCCAACCCAGTTCAAATCTAGATGGTCTACACAGCAGTCAGCAGCTAAGATCTCCCTACTCTAAACAAAGCAGTCAAGTAGGAGACGAGCTTAGGTCCTCACAACCCAGGAAGGAGTAATTCAGCAGGTTGCTCCTCAAAAGGCTCTCCCCCTGAACCTGCAACACAAAGACACCGGCTACTGTATACTGGAGCAACTTCTCTTGTATTTGTTAGACAGTTAAACTGCTGTACCTCGTTCTGCACCACCTCTGTTTGCCAAAGCAATGACTCAGTCTCGCCTAGAAATGCCACATTTAACTGGTACTGTGCCTGACACACACACACACACACACACACACACACACTGTGTATTATATACTGTATAATTATATTTTATACCGTTCCAAGGCTGGAAAATGAACATTGTTGCAATCCAATCAATGAAACTGTATGTTAGATTAAGATAAAAATTATATAGATTATAGCCTAATGAATTTAAAAACTGATGGTGACAGGTGTGTGTACACCCTCATGTAATATTTGGTACCGTCACCCACTAATACTGGGTTTAAACCCAGTATTAGTCTACAGTAGTTTGATCTAGTGATCTGTGATCTAGTCTACTTTAATTATGTATTAAAGTATAATTTAAGTATAATTTAGTCTAGACTAGTTCAGTGCTAAAGGTAATTTATTCCAAGAGATAAAACTGAAGAGAATGTACCTCCTCCATGCTGACAGGAGAAAAGCTCAGCTCCTCACGACCCAGGAAGGAGTAATTCAGCTTCCCCTGAACCTGCAGCACACATGCACCTGCTATTCTGGAGTGCCCTTGAGCAACCTGTATTTGTTAGACAGTTAAAACTCTACCTCGTTCTGCAATGCCTTCATTTCTGCCTCTGGTTCCCTTAGAAACGAAAAATTCAACTCACTCAACTGATAATGAGCCTGAAACACACACACACGCACACACACACACAAAGCAACAGGTGTGAAACACTCCAGTATCAGGAAACTAAATGTCCATGAAAGTTATTCTTATGGGCCATTCTGACCTCATGGATGCTCCCATAGAGCTTGAGAGGCGTTGGCGTGGCAGGAGGTCTTGGTGTTGTCATGGTGTTTGTCTCCTCTGGACTCCTGGAAACAGTTCACCCCAGAAGCATTGCTAGACCTGAAGCCACCACTTTAAATTAAAGAATGATTGATCATTCTTACATTTAATTTAAGTGTTTGGAATTGTGTGCATATAAAAATAGTGAGATACAAGAAGGCATGGTTGATATGGTAATTGATGTCATAAAATGTCATAAAATGTCATTTTATTTTCATGGACCATGGACCATGAATAATAAAATGTAACAGGGGGCTCATGTTGAAGAGCCTGGTCTAAACCAGGACAGACCGTACTCAGGAGGGTCTTGTTGGTGGTGGTGGTGTTTCAGAGCACAGACAGGAGTGGAGGTGAGTGCAGGTCCCTGGTCCGGCATCAAAGCTTGCTGTAGAATAAAATCTTGCTCCAAAGTAAAAGTGAAGTCCCCACATCTGTTAAGAAACTGTAAAAGAAAAGCAGGTGTCCAACTGCAGCATCAGAGATGTTAACAAGTCATATCACCCCTCTGGTGTTACTATCCTGAAGGCATACTTTTTACATGGCAGTTGATTGGGTCTTTTTTGTGTTTTAGTTATTTTATCCTGTTAGTTTTGCCACCTTGTGGACAATACAGACATCTACACATCCAGGCTACCTAAGCAGCCCAGAACGGGTCGCATAGAGAAATCTGCTCCTGACCTGTGATGGGGAGAAATCCAGTGGGAGCATAGGGGGGCTCCCAGACCAGGAGGAAGTGCTGGGTGGAATCATCTGTCCAGAGCCCTGCAAAAGGACAGCCAGGTTTAACTAAACAAAACACAGACAAACACTGGCCTTTCTAATCACTATCACAAAAATATATAATAAACCATATATAAACTACAAACAATATCGATATAATTTGAGCCACTTATAAAAACTAACCAGCAAGCTAATGAGTCAATAATCAAATGTGTCTGTAAGATTGTGTTATAAATAAAATTTGGCCCCCTGTTAGTAAGGAGAAAAATGTGTTCGCCCTCACCAACATCAAATTTGCCCATCTATGCTTTACATCAAAAAGGAGGAAAAGGGGTAAAGAAAGATTCAAGTTGTTAAAGCTGCTGTAGGTAAGATTTGAGAGTTGCAACAGGAGCTAGCTAAAAAAGAACGAAAGAGAGCCTGTTGGTCTGCCATTGCGCAATGGCAGAAGAGGCCCTGATTGGTCAGAATTCTTTCGGGCAAAAATAAAAATCGACTTATATAGAGGCAGGGGCTGTCCACCAGAGCAGATGTTCTCACAGAGCATTTCACTCACTGATAGCTGATGGATTTCTATGGCATTTCTAAGAAATTACACTAAATGTACAGCTCTAAAATCAGTTTAAAGGGCTAGTTTTACTAATATACTTCATTGCTAATGGTTGTAAAGCGTTGTTCTCTGGAGGTTCACTCCAACCAGCTGTTGTGGTTGGGTCAGAATCCCAGTGGAATATGTTTGACATTAGTAAATCAAATGAAAGAACAAGGGACCTTGTCTTGGTTTGGAGAGAGCAGCTCCACATTGCATCTGCTCTGATCCAGGACGGAAGATTTATTCTGACTGCAGCCGTTCTCAGACAAATTCAGGCAGGACCAGTCCACCCAGTTGGACCAGTCTACAGTATCCTGTGAAAGAAGACAATCAGATTATCTCGTCAGAATCTATGTATTTTTGTGACACTGGTTTCAGACAAAAACTGGAGAGTACATAAGGAATTACAATTCTAACAGGGTTCTATGATCTGTAGTGTTGGACAAGAGGAAGAGAGTACAGAGGACCAAACAAGCACTTCTAAATCTGTATTTTTTCCATCTCTAAATGTTTCCTTACCACATGGATTATCTCAAGACTATGGGACAGATCAGTCCAGACATTCTGCTCTCCGTCCAAGCTGTGGGTCAGATCACACCAGACATTCTGCTCCCCATCCAGGCTATGGATTGGATCAGAGGAGGCATTCTGGTCTTCATCCCGGCTGGCCAGCATGCTGTTGACCTCTTCACTTCCACTGCTGGACCAGCTCAGCAAGCTTGCCCCCTGCTGGAGGCGTTAGACATCCTGACATAAGTCAAATTAATATAGAATATAGGAAAGTGCATACGCCAAAAAATATTGCGTACGTACTTCTCCACTGAAAGTTTGCTTTATAAATCCCAATCAAGTGTAAAGTTGCCCAACTAGAAGGCGTTTCTAGTCACACCCTGTTAACAACCACATTTGTCTATAAATGGTGAATGAACAGCCTAAAATTTATATTAAAATACCTACTTACACCTGAGGAACCCGTTGATATCACATCGAGGATGACAAAAGCAGAGTGAAAACCAGGAAGAAGCTTTGCCAAACTTAATATCAGGAGTAGTTTGTATAACGGAAAGATGATACAGCTGGAAAGATGTATCATCTTTCGCACCCTAGTCACACACCCTAGTCACACACCCTAGTCACACACCCTAGTCACACACCCTAGTCACACACCCTAGTCACACACCTGCCGCTCATCACCTCATCACCGTGCTCTCCCAGGCTATATAAGCTGGGGAGCGGGTGATGGGGGGTTGTCGGTTATTGTTTGTTCCCACACTCTGCCGAGCTTTGTATCGTCTGCATTAAGACTGTTTCAACGCTTTGTACGAATTAAACTAGACGAGCAAGAACACTCTGAACGTCTTTTCCCCCCCGCGTGTAATTCTCTCGCACTAGCACTCTACACACACTGACTCATCACAGTTGGAGTCTCTCAGAAATAACTTTATAAATTTTGTAGTAAAGTAAGGTTTGATACAATATCAAAGGAAATTATCCAAGAAAATATATGGAAAGTGTCACAAACTTAGACATCAGAAGACATTATTCTAATGTCTATGTTCACAAAGACCCCATCCAACCTACTGATCACTGTTACCTTTAGCTGCCAGGGGGAAAATATTTTTAAAAAATAAAACGGAATCTGTGCAGCATTGCATTATTAATCATTGATGATCTTACACGGACATGATTGTCTGACCTTCTGAACAACAGAAATATTATATAAGACATTTTTATTCATTCTTATTATTATTATTATTAAATATAGCCAGCCTGTTTAATCAGCTTAATTCATTACCATCTGCACCGCCATTTCCCATTTGTCCTTTCTGCCTCCGTAATCTGCATACAGTATGCATGGGTCAAAGTTTTCGTAACTTTATGGCAAGTTTGCTTTTTATAAATCTGGGACTTTTGCGCAGAGTGGCATACGCAGTATTTTCTATGTACGCAGCATTTATAAATAAGGCCCCAGGAGTTCTCTCAATTACCTTTAACTTCTTCACATTCAGGAGTGCTTTGTGTGTCAAAAAGTGTGAATTACTTTTAGGACTAGCACACACATTCTTTTTAGGACTTTCTCCTAAACCGGCCTTTTGGAATCTACTTTTAGGATATTTACTGTTATACTGTTACAATATTTTGTAAATACGGCCCCTGACCTTTCATCGTAAGCCAAATCATTGTTATTATTGACCGACAGACCTGCATGGAGACAGCCGGCTGACAGCAGACCGTTCTCCTCCCCCTAACAGAGCTGGAGGAGGACTTTGAGGTGTTGCTGGAGGTTCTAGAGGAGATGGAGAGGCAGGACAGATCCTGCAGGTAACCCTCCCGCTCCACCCTCCTCTTGAGGGTGGAGTTCCAGTGGTTTTTGATAGAGTTATCTGTCCTGTAACAAAGGTCAGTATTAGAGCTGATCTGGTCTGGTCTGTCCAGGTCTTTCCTGATGTGATGTGGTCTGGTCTAGTCTGTTAGTCTGCCAACCTGCCAGGCAGTAGTTTGGAGATGCGTGCCCAGCGATTGCCCAGAACTTTGTGGGCCTGGAAGATGATACGGTCTTCCTCCGAGGACCAGCGGCTCTTCTTCACAGCCGGGTTCAGGTGGTTGTGCCAGCGCTCACGGCACTGCTTGCCCACACGGCTGTGAAGGTGTTTGGCGATGATGGACCAACGCTTTGGACCATACTTGCGCACAAGATGAATGACCTGGAAATGGACACAAGACACAAAATGACTACAACCTGCTAATCATTGCTAACTGATAGCTGTTGTTGCTGTTGTACAGTCATGTATCCACAAGTGATGACTGCTATACCCGACACAAAATTAAGTACATAAGAAGTACAGGTTTCTCAGATATGAGGAGAAACAGGAAAAGAGGACAGAGAGTGCTAGCCTAAAATGTATTTCTCATTTTAGCGCAAACATAAGGAAATAACACATCTATTACTGGTATGTGACTACACAACTTAGATCAAATATATAGGAGATTCATATTAATTGTATAAGAAAAGTGGGTTTTAATTTCAGTTCAACATTAATGTGTCTTTTGCCTTCTCATCTTCCTCTTTGGTCCAGGGTCCTTTGATGAGCTCAGGGTTCAACTCCTTATGCCATCGACGTTCACACTGGGCGTCTGAATGCTGGAACTGCAGGATAATCAGCCAGACAATTAGCCATTTAGCCTGATAAGGCTATCGTCATTTTGCAAGCTCCACGATTTTTTCCATTCTGCAGACCAATCTGGAATCTATGGAATCTCTATTCAAAGTAATTTGTCATAGAGGTGGTAACAATAGATGCCAATCTGGACGCTGATTGGGTGAAGGTTCTGTAACCATCTGACAAATGGTCCTGGATTGAAAGTTCCCCGACTGATCATAAAGGCTGAGCCTGCCAAATAAGGATAATAATGTGTTTATTATCCTTATTTATTTATTATTATTATTAGGTGATTATTAGGATGTAGGGAGACACATAAAACAAGATACATTCATCTAATTTGATCAACTCACCTTGAAATGGAAAGAGATCAAAGGCCAATTGTTTGTGCCGTACTTCTCAACCAGCCTCCGCAACTTGCAATCCTGAAGAAACAGCTCTGACAGTTTATCATCTTTTATCTACAATAAATTCTGATCTTTCACATTCAGAACACATTCATTGGTGTCACCTTAACACCTGTGTTGTTAAAGTGACATCCAGACACAAAATGTTAAGGAGATGTCTGATAATAGCAGAGCGTAAGTTTTAAAAATTGATTAAGCGTAAGTTTTAAAAATAACAAGTGATTTGATAAATGAGTCAACTTTATAAACAGATCAAATTGTGCGACGATTCACCACCTTCCTTTTCAATTCATACACTTTTTTATCAAGGAATTTGTCACCCTTAGCAGCTTTGATGCAAATGATAAATGCTGCCTTACAAAATGGCATTGAATGACAAAGCAATTGAATAAAGTGACCTTTGATTTGATCAAATAAAGTAAAAATTACAATTGAAATATTTAACTTCCACCCCTCATATGTGACTTGCCCTGAAAGACACTTGACTTGAGACTTGGCTCAAATTACTTGAGACTGGACATGGACTCAGAAAGACTAAAAAACAGCTCTGGCTACAATCTAGACTGTAGAAAAATATGGAGACATCACAGGTTTGTAAAGCCACGATTTTGGCTTCAAACGCGCCTCCAAAATGTAGTATTGCTGAATTTATATTTAAACCTTAAACTTTAATAATATTAGCAGTATGAAAGGCAAGATCAGTAATATTTTACCTCTTCTTTAGACCAGCTACTTTTCTGTGCAGTCCCACTTGACCTTTTCCCATCAGGACAGTCATATCCCATATAACTAGCAGTTTCCTTTGCACTGAGGACAGAAAGGCAGAGTTTATTTTACTATTTCACACACAAAAACACATACAACCTCCCAGATAGCACACAACACATCATTACAGACTAGGTTTACATGCACATTCATCCAAATATTGAATGGAGCATTTTCTGCTCTTGTGTGTATTGTGTAATATGTAAAAATATATTATCCGACTACAATTTATCATATTTCTTATGTATCATATCATGAAATATGTCGTTTTAGATCATTTTGCATATTTACGTCAGTTTGCAACACATACGGCCTCTAGCTTGTTTATGGCAACTCTGTTACGCTGTGCTTAATTATTGGGATATAGCGGATGTTGTGTCCATGTGAACACAGAAACCACTGCGTGTGCGTGTGTGTGTGTGTGTGTGTGTGTGTGTGTGTGTGTGTGTGTTTGTGTGTGTGTGTGTGTGTGTGTATTTATCTGTTTCATTTGGTGTGGTCTCTCTCTCAATCATCTAGACTGAACTTACCAGGACCTGCGGGTCCTGAATCTGCTGTGACTGCTCATTATCTAATCAGTAGAAGGATACTGCTTAGTAGGTTAAGATAAATCTTAAGATGATATGTTATCAAAAGGAATAAAATGCAAAACATCATTAAGTCTAAAATACAAAATATATTACAACTATGACAATTAATAATCAGGCATGTGAAATATTAAAAGGTAGGCTAATAATTATCAGTATGAATTAATTTACAGTAGATACATCTAGTGTATCTACTGTAAATGCATATTATTATTACTATTGTGGTGGAGGTGGGTCCCCTACAACAAGACATACAGTATAGCTATATAGGCTAAACACATCTACTTCTATGTACGTGAATATATAAATATATAACTATATAAAAACACATCAACCTCCTCATCAATAGCCTATTAATATATATACACCTTTATACATCTCCAATATATAAGTGGCACATGTAATAGACACATAAACAAATAAATTAATGTGTAGTGATGGCAGGGTTGTATTCGTTTTGCATACTAGTATTTTCACATTTGTATTTGACCTTAGTGGGGAAAATACATGTGATTTCAAGATTTTTGTGTATAGGCTAGTATATTTTATATTTGATTGTATTCTGAATATACAAATTACATGTCCTAGCCAACAATTAAATATTTGTTTATGTTAATTTGTTGAGACATTTGTATTTTGTATGGAGATTTTTGCCTACCTTTCAGGGCGTAACGTTAGTGGACTCTTGGACTATAGGGAAAATGTAGCTATTAATCTCTAATAATGTCATATATAGCCACATTACAATAATACAAAACATCTAACAAATCATCTTGATATTTAAAAAAAATATTTATTAAAAGTGAGTGATATTTACAACACATCTTTACACAAACAAGAAAAGAATTATACTTTTTTGGAAAGTTCCTAAACTGAATAATACTAGCTAACATTAGCATTATCCATTACCCTGCTAGCATGCACATTATCAGCTGAGAATCTGTTAAGTTAATTATTATTTTGAGGTTGTTGTTGTTATATGTTAGTTTGGATCAATGAGCAGTTATACTCGCCTGTTGTACAAAAACAGTGTGGACTGGGTTAGCCTAACCGTTAATTGATAACGGAGAACCGGCAGAAAAGCAACACCTCCCCATCCTCGCGCAGCCAACGCCACAGTTGTTCTCCACTATGAGTTTGAAAAGGTAGAAAAAAGTAGTGGTTCATATTTATTGTTTAAGAATGAGTGGATGAGCTATAAAGTAATATATATACAAATATGGTTTGTAGTTAGCCATACAATTAATAATTTTATTGTCTTACACTTCCAAACTCGAGAGAAAAATTATTTGCTAACCCTGGACCCTCCTCAAATCCGTCGTCAGTGACCTACTTTCCTAACTTAATTGCCCGTAAAAGCTAAACCGATAAATATTTTAACTACCTGTTTGTCTTTGTCTTGAATTAAATCAATTGATTCTGATTATATATATAATAGAATAGGTGAGTGACTTTAAAATGTAATTGATACCCACATTTTAATCATATTATGATTATATTTACTATAATGTGAATTCTTTCCAATTGTATTTGATCAAGTTGGGCTGTTAAAATAACCAGTTTACTGTTCCACTCTAGATGGTTGGCTAACGTTACCAGTTACAGCACCATCTAGTGTTAGCCCACGTAGATAGCCTAGTGAATGTGGGCCTGTGCCAGCCTTTCAGACTGCTATATAAATAAACTTGACTTGAATAACTTGGAGCACTACAGACGATAATTCAAACTAAATTCTAAACCTCAATTAAGAGAGGAACAAGAACACATTGGGTAAAAATTGACGACACAGAGCAGCAGTAAAGGGCGTTCCTTTATTGTTTGATTACACATGCGAACAGCAACATTGAAGCTGTAGTTTCATCAATATTTTATTAGCAAACAAAAGAAAATTTTAACAAAAATGAATGAAGTGAACAAACTGTTTCTGTACAGGTCTAATATACTACATTATATACTAGTATGGTACAACTGGATTACACACCAGAAATAATTTCAAGTTTGTTTTAGTAATCTCGTCTGAGACAGCTTTAAGTTTTTTCTCAAGAGACTTTTAAAGATAAACCCAGACTAGATTTAAGTGCAGCTAGTTTGGACTTGCTATGCAAACATTCCCTCTTTTTCAAAGTGCTAAATATTTGATGTTCAATTGAATATAGAAACAAACTTGGAGCTTACAGGCAGATTTTAAGGTGAACCTAGGGGTTTTAAGGCCATAACACATATATAAACACTTGGAGCCTACTCCAAACCTTTGTGCTGGCCGCAGATTGGCAGACAGTTATATTTCAAATGCATTCCTCATCCAGGGCACAGGTGGGTTTAGACCAAAATCATTTATTTATTATTATTAATTATTATTTATAAGATTTTCAACCTATGAATAATTGGCTGGAAAATGCATTTCACCAGGAGGCGTCCCTGAGAATTAAATTTGAATTTTTGGATATTGTACATTACTGTAAATAGGCCTACATAATTTCTCGTTAGTAAAGAGGTAGTGTGTGATTGTGTGCCATTTTGGCCACAAGGGGACAGGGTGATCAAAAGCGGGTCTGTATTAAAATTATGATCCTGGATTATAGACAATGGTTTGAGCATAAAGGCGCTATAGGGTGACGGGTACAGAGGAGTGCCAGTCACTCCACACTCAGGTGCAAGTGGGGACATACGCTCACTGAGATTCTGTAAAAATGGTTTCAATCACAAGGGTGAAATGTGCATTCAAATATAATGATGGTGCAGCTTTTTCTGACAGTAGTTCCTCTCAAATGAGGGACTTCAGGGAGGTGATTGGAGACTAATATGCATGTACTGACAGTATATGGAAATACCTGGCCCAAAACACATAATACTTTAACTTTCACCGCACCTCTTTAACTTTAGTGTTACAAACAGTTTTCTCTCTAGGAGACGCCTCCTGTGATATATTCTGGAAGTTCAGTGATGGCTTTGCATAGAAGCGTTAAGCCTCAACCTGGCAAAGCTTTCTGGACCAAAACCATCTATCTCACCTACTTGGGTTGTTCCAACTGCAAAATCCTAATTTTTTATCTTTGGCCATATTGTACTATTTATGGGAGATTTAAAACATACATCTGCTGAACCAAAAAGAAAAGAAAAAAGGGAAAAGGTCATTAGTTACATATTTCAAATACATTTGTTTCTGTAATTATTCAGATGAAAGCAGGACACTAGGCTGGACCAGGCTCAACCTTAGCATGTATGACAGTGCAGCATGGGTCTGCGTGCCACCTGCCCGGCTGTGTTTCTTCATGCAGAAAAAAGACAGAGCTCTTCAGGAGTGGTCCATGGGTTCTATGTTGCTTTGCCCTTCTTCCTGGCTCTCCATGGGGCCCTGCTCTGCCCCGGCAGGGTGGCGTGGAGTGGCCGTGGGCGAGGATGTGGGTGGGGCCGTGGGGGCAGGCGTCTCCACCGTAGGAGGCTGCGATTGGCTGCTCTGCTCCTTCAGGTGTCTCTCCATAGAGGCCTGGATGTTAGACACCATCTCCTGCAGCGTCCTCCTCTGCTGCTCCATCAGGGAGGGGTCCAGATGCCCCTCCCTCCCTGCGAGGACCCCGGGCGCCAGGCGGACAAGCGCTGCCTCCTGCGGAGGGCCGTGGGCCACACTGCCGCTCAGGTCCACCCCGCTACTGTGCTGCCGCGTGATTGGCCGATGCTCGGCACTGCCCAGCGAGTGACCTTTTCCCTGGAAGGCAGCGACGCTCTGCTCTTTCCTGCGGACCGCCCCTCCCCCGCCAAGACGCAGGCCTGATCCGCCATGGGAGGGGCTGCCCTCGCGGCTCTGCACCCTGCCGGGTGCGTCGGAGCGCAGCAGCAGCGCGTGGCGGGCCAGCTCCTCCACGTCTGGCCCGACAGGGAAATGACCCACAGCGTCGACACACAGCTCCAACCGCTGCTCTGCCCCGCTGAACACAAACACCTTACCTGGTAGGTGGGGGAGGGTGCAGTGTTTCCCATCCAGGAGGCCTGGACAGGAAAGAAATAGAAACAGTTGAAATGACATTACATATGAATGATATTCCTTATTATTCATTTTATGCCCTCTCCTTGACTAAAGCTTTTTCCCCACAAGTGACACAAGAGCAGCATTGCGCTTCAAGGCATAGTGTGTGGCGCGTACCCATATCTTTCTTTACAATGTTGTAGAAAACACCACCCTGCTGGAAGAGGTTAGGAAGCTTCTTGGCATACGACCACACATCTTCTCCTGGGACAGAAGAGAGGAGAACATCAGAACTCTGGTAGAAACACTCTTGCCGCTGCCGCTTATGCATGGTTAATTGGTTATTGTTAATGTAATTTATTCACTTATTGTTGGGTAAATCAGCTGGTAGTTTCATTTCATGCTACTGTTAATCAGTTTAGAGCCTATTGATCAGATAGTTATTATTGTTAGCCAATGGAAGTAATAGATTTATACTGTATTTTAGTACAAATGTGCATGTTTGTTATATTGTATAAAATAAATGTCTATAGTCTATATGTATTTGTTGCCTTAGACTGAGATTAATAAAGTTCTATTTTATTAGATCAAATTGATCACCCATCAGTGTTGCTAGGAGACAGAGGGAGGACATCTCTAGGTCAATGCTTTCCTGCAGGCCAGAGGACGAAACCTCCTCATTCTTCACGGTATGGACAGACGTCCCCGTGCTCCTGTCCTCTGCCATCCTCACTATCTCCACGGTAACCCGGTCTCCGTGCTGGAGGGCCACGGGCTCTCCATCCTGCCCATCTGCGGGTGGCAGCAGCTCTCTGGGCGGGAAGCCATAGCGGATGCACTGCTGGGCATGTGGCAGTCCAAACTGGGCAGATATGCTCTTCTGGAGTTCTGAGAAAGTGGTGTTGGCCTGGAGGGTCAGCATAGCCTGCCGCCCATCGCTGGTCGTCACACGGATCTTCTTCTCCTGATTGGACAATAGGGGAGGGAGCACCTCATCAATACAGCAACACATTGATCACTCACCTTTGTTTTTGCAGGATAGTCTAGTGGTCTATGTGTTCCAGCCGGAAGGTCGTGGGTTCAAGCCCCAGAGTTGGCCTACCTGTAAGCATCCTTAAGCAAGATGCCTAACCCCTATCTGGTCCATGTAATAGCACCATGTAATTGTAAGCCTCTTTGGATAAAAGCGTCTGCTAAATGACCTAAATGTAATATAACAACCAAATATCTGTGCATTTCGACTCCCTTTCATAAGCCTGCTTCTAAATCACCGATCCTATTGGTGGTAACTTAACAGCTGTGTTTAGCAATGCACCACCAGCCTTCAGAATGGCCTGTATAACAATGCTGTGTTAATTCTATTTACCTGCTTATTCACAGCCCTATTAGACAGGGGTGTGGAGGCTGATTTGGTGGGTGTGGCTGGTGCAGACGAGGAGGACGGGGAAGATGGCCGCCCACCTCCCTTCTGCCCCTGCTGAAGGAGCTGATCGGTGCGTCTCTTCTGGCTGACGGAGGCGTGCTGGCTGATGCTCTGCTGGAGGCTACGCTCCGCCTGGCTCAGGCCCAGCTCCTCTTTGTGGATGCTTTTGGTCTTCTGGCCCGTCAGGATGATCTTGGAGGGCGGGGCGTCCCCGGTGTCGGTGAGCCGACGGGCGTGAGCCCCGTCCACAGAGACGGGGTTGTACTCGTCTGGGTTCTTCTTGGCGGTGTGGTGCAGGATAGTGTTGACGACCTTCTGCACCAGGATCTCACTGCCAAACTCCCCGGGGAAGTGTTTGGTCACCAGCTTCATCGCCACGCCGTACACGTTGCTGTTGAGCGACACGTCCGTCTCGTACTGGAACCAGTACACCGTCTCCCGCACCACCCGCCCGCCCCACTCCAGGGTGATGGGAAAGGCCTCTGGCAAGTTGTCATACTCCCTCCCCTCCCAGAAGTGTTTGAACCCGCAGCCGCATTTCCCGCCCTGCGAGCGGCTGTTGGTCCGGTCTCCGTCTAGGTAAACCACCGAGCCGTCACCCTGCACATGGCGCACTGCCGTGCCATGGCACCAGCTGCAGCTGTTCAGCCCACTCAGTTTGTAGTCGGGAATGAGGAGGTCTCGCTGGTCGTCGTAGCAACACACCAGATTGTTGAGCGGGAAGCTGTAGTTCTTATCGGGGCGGAGCTGTCCGTGGGTGGAGGTGGCTAGGTTGTACAGCTTCCCACCGGGAGAGAGCCACTCTGCTGGCACATGCAGCTCCGACAGGGCACCGCAGATCAGACAGCGGTGGAGCCGGCTCTCTACAACTGACTTCCTGGCCGCCTCTGTCACCTCCTCGGGCTGCACGCCAATCATGCCCGTACGGCGGTAGATGTACTGGTGAACGTCTGCCACCAGAGACGGGTGGATGCCGTGCTTGTCCATAAACACCTCCTCCATGGCTCCGACCAGCCGCATCAGGTACTTATCCTGCAGGCTGCGGTCTCCACCAATCACACAGCTGCCATCCACCTCCAGCTGGATGTACTTCCTGATCAGCTCCTGGGGAACGCCCCAGGCTTTGGGCAGCAAGTGGGCTGGGAGGCGGGGCAGCACGGCATTCTTGACACCCACCAGTGGGATATAGTGATTCCGCCCGGAGCTGCTCCAAGCAATGCAAATCGGCTTGTTGGCCACTCCATCTTTTCCCCGGCACTCATCCTCCGGAAGCAGCCCTGGCAGGAAGGTGGCACTGTAGTCTCCGGAGCTCCGCATGCCGCTCAGGGAGTCCAGCAGGATGATGGGCCGGTGAAGAACGTTGGCCAGGCCAAATATGTGGATATTACGCAGTCCGAGTGGAACGCCTTCAGGCGGGATGAAGAGGGGGTCACACTCGTTGATGATGTCTTCCCATTCCACGGCGTCTATAAAGTCCTGGAAGAGCGCTTTGTATCTGTCCAGGTTCTGTTTGAAGTTGTGTTTGAGGTTCTCCCTCAGAGCGTGCCAGAACAGTTCTCTGCCCACCAGCGCTCTGGACACAGCGTGGACCAGACAGTGTCCGTCTCCGTCCACATGCACGGGAATGAGACATTCTCTGTTGTTGTTGGCTTTCTTTATTTCTTCCAAAGTGTCATGCAGATAGATCAGACTCCCTGACCTGTCCTTGCCATACCCGACGGTAGAAACATGGTCTGGTTCAATGAGAAAGGCCCTGTTGCCAAGCAGAGAACAGTCAAACATCTCACCTTGGTTCATGTCTCTGAGCAGCTTGGCCTTCCCAGACTGTTTGTCCATCCCGTATCTGGTGAGGACTGGAGACAGCAGCTTACAGTGGTAGTTGGACAGACCCATGACTTTCACCAACTCTGTCCCTGTCTTCGGGGCCCCGGTAACGCCCAGTAGGGCGTTTCTCAGAAGATTGTGGAGCACTACATCTGGATCGGTCACTTCTTCTACGTTGAGGAGGTTTCTCTGCTCGTGCCGTTGTCCACATTCCGTACATTCGATGCTGACGGAACCGTGCGGGAAGAAGAGCCTCGCCTGGCACTTCGGGTCTGGGCAGGAACCAGACAAAATACGTTTGTACTTCTTCTTTGAGCTTGGTAGCAGCGACATTACGGGTGGTAAAGATGTATTATCTACCAAGGTTATAAACTCATGATAGCCAGACAAATTAAATGTAACGTCCGTGGCGTTAGTTGTTTGCTAGATAATAGGAACAACACGGAAGCGGTTGTTTTTTTCCTCTATCCACTGATTGTTGCAAAACGTCATCTACGTAAAATATGTTGGCTTGTGGTAGTTGTAGTTTCACAAGCTGTGCGGTATATATCACTTTCTTATTTTTTTTTAATTTAGAGAGTAGCACATGCAAGTTTTATGTCGGTTAAGTTTGTAACTGTATATCTAAAACCATAAAATATGTGTTTCACGTGGTAAATTTGAATGCTCTGTTTCTAGAATGAACGACACCATTGGCAATCCGACTACATTTACCAGAATACAACACTGGCTGCCAATGTTTTGCTCTATCAGGAAGTAGGAATCCATTAACTTATCGATTTAATGTTCGTTTTAAAGTTTTAGAAACGGTATAGATATAAAAGACATAACACTGCAGTGCATTGTAGTGTCTAAGATTATCTAATGAAATAATCCGATATTATTTAAAAAATATAGAACTTGCCAGTTACCGATCTTTTACTGAACCCGTGTGGACAAGATGAAGGATGACATTCTTTTTTCTGGAACGAAACAATGCTATAACTAGTCTTAAAAAATATATATATATTCCATTATCATGATTATTAATGTTGTTACATCATTGTTGTTATTAATATTATTATTATTATTATTTCAACCACTATTACTGCTTCTACTACTATTGCTGCTACTACTACTACTACTACTACTACTACTACTACTACTACTACTACTACTA
>JAOEHI010002488.1:0-11626 GCA_025447815.1 Percopsis transmontana
TAAATAAATACTTTTTTAATTTCTTTAATATTCTTCAGTGTCTATACTGCAATCCTTATTTGTTCATGTTTCAATTCAGAAATTTTCAGTTTAAGTATCAAAAAACTTGATTTATTTTTTAATTCCTGACCTGGATATGGTGTCCGCCCATAACTGATAATTTCAGTCAGCAGTATGCCAAAGGACCAAACGTCAGATTTGATGGTGAAAGATCCGTAGTTGATGGCTTCGGGGGCCGTCCACTTAATGGGGAATTTGGCTCCTGAACAAGGAATAGAAGTAACAACACATAAACAAATGGCGTGTGTAGTCTCACACTGACCCAGTGTTATGCCCCATTTGCATCTTTCCATCTATCAATCAAGATATAATAATACCTGGAAACTAGTGGGTTAGCACACCCATCGACAGGAGTTAATGTGCATTTGATGAAAATGGCTCATAAAAACCCCTCCCACACTAGAGTTTGGAGTGGTTGGCATTCCTCTCTACTCCTCCTCCTACACTATAGGCTCACAACTCTAACCCTAAAATGCCACCAAGAGCGGCTGCGTCGTGTTCCGGCTGTGACGACGTCACTGGAGCTGATTGCTGCCACTCTAGTCAATGCTTGTGAATCCGCCAAATGCGCCGCGGCACATTCAGAAGCTTTCTGAAAGCATGTTGCAGTTGGAACGTGACACAGCCCCTCTTGGTGGAAATCTGGGGTAATCCACCTACACAGTTGTGTTTCAAACAAACAGTGAGCTGTGTAGGAAATGTGTGATTCTATAACACAATTGAGAAACATTACAAAAAATATATCGAGGCCAAATGTGCTGCAGGAATCACATCATACTGCTGTATTTGACAGATCACTTTAGAACTGTAGTCAGTGTGATGCCAAACACAAGCTCCTATCTGGCCACTAGGGGCAGTGTTGGGAAGGTTACTTCATTACAAGTTACCCTATATAAAATGTAATAGTAGTGTAACTGTTTCAATTATTTTATCAATTTAATGTAACTTATTAGATTTAATTACTTTTCAAAATTTCTAAAGAATGTTTTCAACTGTTAAACATTTTCAAATGTTTAATCTGTAGACATGGTGGCAACTCTCAGACAGCTGTGGCAATTTAACTGGCAGATGGGTGGCGCTGCAAATTCAAACTTTACTAAATGTCTGTGGCTGGAAATGGCAAAGGAAGACATTGTGCACAGGAAAAACATGAACAAAATGAATATTATTTAACAAATAGCCTAGCTTTTTGCAGAAAATATTCAGATGTAAACCCCACTGTAATCATAAACATTTTCATAGGTAACTGTAATTTAATTACAGTTACATTTCTTCCCAGAAACTGTAAAGGATTACAGTTTATTTAGTAATTAAATTATGTAATGGCGTTACATGTAACTAGTTACTCCCCAACACTTACTAGGGGTCAAGTGCCCCCTTTAAGTGAATATACACAACAGAGTGATTTCAACACAACGTTCCATGTTTTCCAATTCAGGGAATTTTGGTTTTTCTTACCAACCCAGTGCTACTAGTAGTAATGGCTTAAACACCTGAGCCAATCCCACCATTTGGTATACCAAATACCTTGTATATACTGTATATATCTTGACTCACCTTCCCTGGCTGTGTACTCATTATCTTCAATGATGCGTGCAAGGCCAAAGTCAGCTATTTTGCACACCAAGCCCTTGTTAACCAGGATATTGGCCGCTCGCAGGTCTCTGTGGATGTAGTTCCTCTGCTCAATGTAAGCCATGCCTTCGGCAATCTACCGCATACAAAATAGTCAAGGGAAAAGAGTAAACATTTACCATCCAGAAGTAACTGCTAGTAATATACTGTAGTCTGCAAGCAAAAAGTTGTTAAGTTAGCAAAAAGTTGTTTGTCTTTTGTTATTCAGCCTGCATGTATTGTATAAACTAGTGGTTCAAACTGGTGGCTCAAAATGTGAGTCGGGAAACCCTGGGGGTTGGAAGATGATTTAAGATTCAGAATGATTTTATGTAATATTATTTAAATAATAAAATGTGCATTTAATCACGGTCTTGAAAACGATGATATCATCTAATACGTGCTCACGTCTCATCTGGCCTTAAAGGGAGAAGGACATAGACCCGGTATTAAAAGGAGATATGCGCAAATGTTGTATCCAGTCTTAAATAAAAGTATATATTTTCATTTTACACAATAAGCATATTAACTGTAACTTTCCTAAAATAATATTAATATAACTAATAACATAACTAATAATGTTTTAAGAAGAAATTAGTTAACAAAAGTTAACATTTTGCTATGACAGTTGTTTCTTACAGTAGTTTATTCTTGGGGTCCCCAGGGACCCTAGTCGGTAGTCCTTGTATGTTAAATATGTTGGTAGGATGAGGGTTAAACTGTATGTTTTTATGTTGTTATATTGTGCTATTAAAAGAAGAATCATGGTTTGCGACACCCATAAATGTAACAACGGGAGCGCCCCCGCCCCTCCGTTCTAGCTCGCCGGTGGACTGAACCACCGGCCGGTGTACTGAACCACTATTCAACCATTCAGCGCACCCTAATTACACCCGCTCTCCCAGCCTATATAGCTGGAGAGCGAGTTATGAGGAGTTGTCGGTTATTGTTTGCTCACAACATCACATGTGTGTTTGTTCACGGTTTTTTGGATTAAATTACGCTTTGAGCATTTATTGAACTGTTTTCACGTCTCTGCGTGAACACTTTTTATGCGCTTGCACTCACCTTGTTCGCACTGTGACAAAAAACTACCGGACATAGTCCTGAATTGCTACTAAAATTTGCATCAGAAAATCTTTTCTTTTCTTTGTGATATACACATACACTCACACATACATACTTGAGAAGAGTACAGATTCTACAAAATAATACTTCAGTTACTTTACACAGCTTAATGTAATATCAGGTTTTTACAGAAATTATCCACTGACCGATCAAATCCACCCGTATTCTTCTGAAACAAACATATTGTAGTAGTGATTTGAATATTGAAATGTTGGCTGAACCTCACCTGGGCAGAGAAGTCGATAAGTTTGGGGAGCTGAACACGGTTGCCCTCGTCACTCTTCAGGAAGTCTAGTAAACTGCCTGCACATCAACACATTATAAAACACACATAATAATATATACATTTGTTGAACAGAATACATGTGTCAAGGATGAAATCCACAATTCTTTTGTTAAAAACATTATTTAATTTGTGGCATAAAGAAACACAGACCTTTCTCCATGAACTCAGTGATAATGTAGATGGGTTCCTCTGTGACCACAGCATTGAGGCGCACCAGTTTATCATGCTGCAGTGTCTTCATGAGGTTAGCTTCGGCCAGGAAGGCCTCTACTGACATACTGCCTGGCTTCATGGTCTTCACTGCTACCTTGGTGTGCTTATTGTATGTGGCTGAGAAGAGACCATATTTGAAAACAATGGCAAGAACCCCTTCTTATTTGTTGCTGATTGAAAATAATAATTAAAATATAAATAGCAAGTAATTTTGCATATAATTTACCCGGTTAGGTTTAATACATGATCTGATCATGACTATATTATATTAAATTAATATTAAATTAGATTAGAATAAAATACATTTTATTAGATATAACTATACAGAGTTGGACAAATTTAGATTAGACTAGATTTGATTAGTTAAAATTACATTAATCTATATTATACTAGACTAGATTATATTAGATTAAAGTATACTGTTCACTTTCTTTAAACCCAGATTTTAAAATATGTCTCTCTTTCATTTACACAACATTACTGATTTAACACTCTTCTGATGCATCTCACTGATGTCTTATAACGCTGTTCAATGGGCAAGCATTTATGCCTTCAAACAACATGATACAATGATACATGTCGTGTATAAATACATGTCGTACATGAAATAGTTGCAAACTTCTAATGAAGACACATATGGCTGTATTGAGTTTCCCATTTCTTACCAAAGCTATTGGTGAGGTTGTCCTACACATGATTAATAAGGTCTGGGTTGAAAAAAAGGGAACACAACCTTTAATTAGACTAGATTAGATTATTTACTATATTACACATTTGTACAGAATAACCATGCCAACAGACAAGAGACTTCTGATCCTGATCATTGAGCAAGCCTCATCAAAGTGTCTATGTTATCATGACTAATCTATTATCTTCGAATCTTATCGGATGCAAACTTGACTGACAGCTCACCCATCCAGACTTCTCCAAATTGCCCAGCCCCTAGCTTCTTCTCTAGTTTGAGTGAGTCTCTTGGGATCTCCCAGGCATCTTTCTCCCAAGGCTTCTGCGGTTTGGCACTGATGCAGGCGCTTGTCAGAGATTGGCACAAGCCATCTCCCTGCTCTGGAATATGAGAAGAAAATTGATTGTTGATATGAATCTAAAAGAGTGCATTAATACAGTACATAATTATTATGTGATAGAATCAATTCAGAATAAGAATGTTTGATATCTTAAAACTCCTCTTCTCCCTCCCTCTGGAGCATTCATGTGATTGACAGGCAAGGTAGATTCACCGGACCAATCAGGGAAAAGATGCCTTGATTGGTCAAAATTCTTTCGGGCAAAATAGACTTATATAGAGGGAGCAGCTATCAACCAGAGCAGATATTCTCACAGAGCATTTCACTTACTGATAGCTGACGGATGTCTATGGCATTTCTAACACTAAATATATAGCTCTTAAATCCTACCTACAGCACCTTTAATTGCAGTTATATGTGGAGAGTAAGTTTGTAATTCCCTCTGATCATTAGGGGGACTTTGAATGAACACAAACAGGAAGTTCTGTGCTACCCCAAAACTGATGACATGTCACCTGTAGTGCGCTGTTACCCAATTTAAATTTTTAAATGTATTCCATGCAGAACCAATGGATAGTATTTGTATATCAAAGTCATGTTAGAATTCCACTGAACTGCAATGACAACCATTCTGTTTGTTCTGCTATAGCCACTATACACCAGTGCTATCTAAGGCACTAATTTCACCCCATACATACAATTACAAACTAGCAGAACTACAAATGGAAAGACACACAAATAGCAGCAAAACTTTAATTTATATGAAAAGGTTTGGCATTGTAGCTTTTTAACAATGATTTAGTTCATGCTACAGTTGGGGTAGATGCATAACATATAGCAGGATGCTCACTTTTGTAATGGTTGACCAGCTCCTGCAGGGTGCTGAATGTGATGCGAGGGGAGATGTAGAATCCACCATTGTCCAGTGTGCGGATCTTATAATGCTTGACTGAGTCACCACACTGTGAATCATGGTCCCTGACGGATAAAGAGTAGCTTCCTGTGGAGGCAGAGAAAGAGAGTAATATAAAAGCCCCAAATATATTATTATATACATAATATACCCTGATCTTAATATTATATTTTTCCAAGCCTTCTACTCTCAGTGGTAGCTATCAAACTATTATTTGATTATGTGTTTGCTTTCTTTTCAACACCAACCCTATCTATCTATTTATCTATGCATCCACCCACTCAAATCATCCATGTAATACCAATAATATCAATTGTATACATCATATCTCCAATATCCGTTAGACCAAGAACTGACGACGTCCCTGTTTTAAATAACCTAATGTGTTAATATGATATTGGAGGGTTTTCTCACCTTTGGTGGTCTCGCTGTCTCGGATCATGAAGGATCCCATTTTATTCCCAGAGGCCAGCAGCTGTCTTTCAGCATCCTTCCTGCTAACTCCTTTAAAGAACCATCTAAGAACAAGAACAAATTCAAAACATCTTTTATGCATCCACATTCCAAACTCTAACATTTCTAACATCTCATAAGCTGTGTTTGAAATTTTTCCCTATTTGCTATATAGTGCACTAAGCGGACATTCCGCCATTTTATTTAAGTCTGAATTCTAACTATACAATTTTAACACTAAATAATGCACTCAAAAATTTCCACAATGCAACGGAAATGTAGTGTACACTACATTCTGTTATCAATACCACAATGCATCGCTTCGCCTCCACTCATACACGCTTCCCTTGGGACTTGACAAGACCTGACCAGACCCGGACGAGACAGATCATAGACCATGGATGTATTATGCCATAGACATCGGCGTCATTGAAAAAAAATCTCAAAATCATTCATCATCATGTATAGTTAATGCTGCAAAAAAGTCAAGGGATTTTTGGTGTTAACATTACAGACTTCAAAAACGCTTTGTGTGAGTTCAATTTCAGCCCCAGTTTACTGATGCTGATGTGGAACAGCCACACATCACTCAGGTGCGGAAGGGGCATTTGGTCTCAAAGTTTAAAAAAAAAATTTAACACTGGTTTCAACTGTAAAAATCCCCAATATTAAACAGGAAGTGTACTTACTCTTCTGTCTCCAGTGTGTCCTTGGCTACATAATTACTGGGGATGTAGCCCTCCTTACTTGTACTGATTAACATGGCTCGCCACCACTCCCCTGATCTTTACAGTGAGAGAGAGTGAGAGAGAGAGAGAGCGAGACAGCGCGAGAGAGAGAGAGAGAGAGAGAGAGAGAGAGGGGTATGGAAACATTGGGACAATGTAGCCTAGCCTAAGTAAGTGGCAAGCATTAAATTATCCGTTCTAGCAAATAACATTTTTGCTCGGGTGACTTGTTCTGTGTAGACATGAGTGTTACTTACTCCATTAAGATTTTAAGCTTGTCTCCCTTTTTGAATCCCAGGTCTCCATCGTGAATGGCCTCGTAGTCAAACAATGCAATGGCAATGCTCTCCCCTTTAGGACAACAACAGTCAAGAATTGTGAACAGGAATCAATCTATTACACAGTTTGTGTCTTTGCTTTAAAGACATAAGGCTCTAGTTTCCAGATGGCACAAAGCACCGTGATCACAACTTTTCTGTCTTAGCCGGTCTGGACTTTCATCATCCATTATGAAATTGGCCGTTTGCCGTGACAGAGAGTGCGCTGCTTTTAAAGGGAATGAGAAAAGCTGATTTGATTGGTCATTGAAGAAAGCCCCCACTAAGTTACTCCTACAGATAACTTATTCATTCTAATCCAACCCATTGTAACAACCGAAGCCGCCGCGCCTCCCTGTCGAGCTCGCCGGTGTATTAAACCACCAACCATCGGCTGTCATGACATCCAAAGCACCCAATTATCTACATACCTTTTCACTATCCCCTCATCTACTCTCTCCTGGTGGCAATATAAGCGGGAGGGTGGTTGGGGGAAATTGTCGTATTATTGTCCATGCGTGACTGTGTTTTTTCTTCACGCTGTTTTTCGTTCAGTGAAACAAGTGTACTTTCTTCTTGCTTTTTCGCCAATCTGCCTCCTTCTCTTCTCTGCGCTTCCTGCAATTGCACTCAGCTCGCTACACCGTTACAGAATAACCGACCATGTAAACACGAGTGCAGCGGACCCCAGAGAAGATTTACAATCTTTCCCCAAGATGACGCTCCCTTCAACAGGCTGGAGCGGCAGCTGTCGGGGCCCGGGGTCGGTTTGATGGCCAACAGGTTTGACAGGACAGCTGGATGGTTTCCTCCTCCAGTTGAATCTCCACCTAGATTCTATGCACCAGGAGTACGAGGAGCAAGTCCAAACGACGCTGTCCCTGCTCACCGGCTGGGCTTTGGACTGGGCCACCACCCTGTGTCACTCATGGGATGCCCAGATCCTGGGGTACCAATGGTTGGTGGAGTAGCTCCTCACCACCTCTGGGCAGCCAGACACCTGGGGGGACCCCGGTGAGAGCCTGCTACGTCTCCGTCAGGGTTCCCGACCCACCCAGGACTACATCGTTGAATTACCGGTATCACCCACAGGCTAACGGGCAGGCGAAACGGACTGTACAAGAGCTAGGGAGGGACCTGAGGTCATACTGCCATGACAAGCCAGGAGAGATGTTGGGCTATTTAAGGTTCTACGGAAGGCAAATGATGTATCATACACTTTGGCCTTGCCCGTAGAATACAGCCAGATCTCACCCACGTTCCATGTCTCTCTCCTTAGGCTGGTGGTCCCCAGTCCCCTGGTGCAGCCTGGCCCCTCCTCTATGCCTCCGCCTCCCCGGACAGCCCAGAGGGTTCGACGCAGCTGGGTCCAGTACGAGGACACTCTGGCCAAGAACCTCATAAGGACTTGCACTCAGCTAGCCACAAGGTTACACCCATTTACAACTGTGCCGCCATTGCGCCCAATTACCGTCACTGCCCCATGTCCCAAAATTATCCAAAAAGTATTAGCCACACCTTAGATTGACTTGGCCCATGTGCCGTGCGCCTCTGCTTGTGTCTTGACCCGGAAACTAGGGCACATAATGTGGGGGCAGGATAGTCTAGTGGTCTAGGTGTTGGACTCCCAGCCGGAAGGTTGTGGGTTTGAGCCCCAGAGATGGCCTACCTGTAAGCATCCTTGAGCAATGATTGTGATGTTGTAAAATAGAAATCATGTGGGGCAACAGGGGTGCTTGTATTGTATTTTGTTTCACATGTTCTTAGACATGAAAATTATAAGGAATTTATGAAGCTGGTGTAGGCCATTAAAAGGAATAGGAAACAAACAACAGCAGAGATGTGAATATGGGGGGGAGGGTGCACAGAGAAAGTTGGAGAGACCTTGGGCCCTATTTTACAGATCTAAGCACACAGTCTAAGGCCGTTTTCACACCTATAGTTTGTTTGTTCTTGTCCGAATCAGGTGATGAGTTCATAAACTTGGATCCCCCCTGATTCGTTGTCTTTTCACACAGAAATAATCCAAGTTCACGAAAATGCATCACAACAAACCATGTGAGAATGTTCACTACGCTTATTTGTCAGATATGTCTGTGGTGGGGGCAAGAAAGTATATACAGGAAGAAGGTCCTGCTTTCTGGAGTAGTGCATCTATGCAATTTAACATGGAGCAACGGCAGAGATGGCATTGGTTCACAGCTATGGCAATTATCTGGGGGCAATATACCAGGCTAAACTACACCAGCAAAATCCCGAAACCCATGGCACGTCTTGAAAATGCTCTACTTCTTCAGACTTTGCAAGGAAGACGTGCTGCCTTTAGACAACTGAGGCCGTTTAGCTCAAACTCTGGTAGTTGGGTTAGATTGAGGTCGGATCACGTTCCCACCACAAACAAACCTCTCCAGATTTCGTTTGGAACCGGGCCGAGACCACCTCCTACTACTTTGCCAAGTAGTAAGTAAGAACACTTCTCTGCAGGGGATACTGAGTGAAAGTGAACTCTACAGCATCTACAGAAACAGCTGGATTCCAGCAAGATCAATTGATGCACACAATCATTCACATTGTAATCTTTGTATTTTTTTATGTTTCGCATGTTTGTGCGCTGCTGCAGTCCCTGTGTGCGTAACAATTGTGCACTGTGAACCTGCCTATGTTGGCACATGTTACTCTGTTGATAACAGTGAAATACTGCGCCATTGACTTCAGACCAGGTTTTTGTTGGTCAATCGCACAATTCCTTTCTGCTGCCTTAACATTGCAATGCATCAACAATGCGCCTGACCACATTTATTTTATAACCTACACGCCCACTGGCCCTCAGATGAGTGCAAGTGCATTAGCTATTTAAACAACGTGGGCGCTGGATGGGAAAATGACAACCGCATCGGTCTGAAACTTAAAAAGACACGGTTTGTTAATTGGTGCCGCTGCTTTGCGCCGGGTGTAAGATATGGCCCCTTGTGTATACTTTACTCTCCGTTCATATAAATGACCATCTGTGCAAGTCAAGTTTATTACCACAGCTATAGTTGAACCCATACCATCAAAACGTACCATCTCAATTATTCTATATGTGGTGGACGTGGTTTCCCCTGCAAACAGCTCAACAGTATGTGTTAAAGCTGTTCACTGTACAAACCGGTCCTCTTTCTCACTCAATGCAGTAGACCCTGCTATGTTGTGACCTATTTCTAGTCTGTAACTTACCAATGTGTTGGTGGTGTAGCAACGAAAGATTACACAATAATTTTTGTCCTTTTTTAGATTACTTTTATATACCTTTTATATATTTGCAACTTACCTTCAGATATTATAGTTGGGGAGTTGGATGGCATTCTATTCTGTAGTGAAAAATAGAAACATTCAAATTCAGTTAGCAACTACTGAAATTTTATTTCCACTTATAGCTAAATCATTTTGTATATGTATCATATCATATTAGATTGTATATTTATTTGATAGCTAGCTTCAATCATGGTAATATGGTCATATCAGTGAAAGAAATATGGCTCAATCGAATCAATAGAGTGGAGAATGCTGTAGAAACAGCATTTACTGTATGTGAAGCTAAATTTGCATACACAGTCACAGTTAAGTATCTTCAGAAAGCAGGTGTTATTTTCAGCTTTTCAACTCAGTGAATTTATATTGCTACAGAGGTGACAAACATCAAGCTAAAACAAAGCAGGAATATGTACAACCATATCCAGGGAAATCTCACTATCACCTGAGAATGACTTAAGACGCACTTGACTTGGGTTCTAATGATTTGAGACTTGTCTTTGGGTTGTATTGTATACAAAGCTTAAAGATATTAAAGGTTTCAGTTTTAGTTTCAGTTTAATCCTATTAGGTTCAAGATTTGTTTTAACAATATTAAATTGGTACTACACTCTTATTTGTTCTGACCTGGCCTTTGTTTTCTACAATTAGACTTGACTTGAGACTTGACACTAATGAGAGTAACAAAACATAAGAATATAGAATTATAGGAATATTATATTTATTATATTTTTAATGATTACACTCAAGCCCTGTTTTTGTGTACCAGTGCTGCATTTTTACTTCCTCTTCTTATACTAGGAGAATGTCACAGTCTTACAGGAAGTATTGTCTACGGGAAACACACTTGCAGTACAGCTAGATTAGCCAAGATCAAAGTCTGGTCATTATGCAAAGTTGTTATAGGCATGGCTACAGGAACACATGAAGCAATACTCTACTGAATCTAACCTGGGCCTTCTTTTCTTCCTTCCTTTTCCTTGTTACTTTTTCTTTCAATCCTCATAAATTTTATGTGCATTCTTTAATATTTCTTTACTTCCTTCTAACTTCTACTTCCTATTTTCTGTTCTCTCCGTTCTTCTGTCCTTCTTCACCCATGTTTTCATTATTTCTAAGCCTCATTCTAACCTTCTTTGCTTCGTTTTAACTCTTTTAACTGTCCTTTTTTCCCTTTTCTTTCACTTACAGCTTTGGATGTAGAGTTCCCTGTGGTAGGGTCTTTCACATAGTGGGCGTTGAGGGCACGGTTTTGACTCTCATCCTTGACTATCCCTTTGCTGAGAGTCTCCTGATCTTTGGAGCCTACACATCCCATTGTGGGGTCTGCAGAAAAAAAAAATGGTGCACATTTAGTACCGTGTAACACATAGGGCTCTAGTGTCCCGACAGCGCAAGGCCGGTGGTAGCACTAACGTAGACGTAATGACAATTTCGTTGTGTGCATGGTGTTTTTTCGCTCGCCTGGGCACCTTTGCTAATTTACTGGTGTAACAAAAAATTCTGTGTCTGTAGAATTCTCTGACCGCAGAGGTCGCTTCTTATGGGGAATGAAGCAATAACGGGGGGGGGGGTCTTTCTTGTCGTTACAAGCTCTT
>JAOEHI010002489.1:0-11625 GCA_025447815.1 Percopsis transmontana
TATATATATAGGGCAGGCCTACTACATTACTGTCTCGTGTGGCTGCTGCCGTTTATTGTGAATCAAGAAAAGTGTAAAAATGAAATATCCTAGCCTATTGTAGACTACATCTCTGTAAATGAATAGTTCCCTTGGGTCATATGTGTTAGAGGGGCTTCGCTAAAAGGCATAAAAGAACAACAGAATCACAAAGTGTCTGCAAAAGCCTCTAGGTAGGGCAGTCGCTGAACCTGCAGAGGGGGAAAAAAAAACATCCTCTTCATGTCCCATGCTGTGCCACTGCTGCGTGGCGTGCGCGATAGGAAGCCTCGCTCGCTGCTCAGTCTACAGTAGCCTAAATGGAGATGTTCGGTAGACAGTAACCGCTCTGTGCGTCTATAGTATAGGCTATTAGCGGCTGCACGGCGAATGTTGTCTTAAAAGCCGAAACCTCCCGGACTTTTGGTCTGTTTGGTGGTTTGGTTTGCAAGGAGTGTGTCTGGGCTACGAGCAGCCTGCGCTGCCCTAAATTACTGTCTAGGTTGTAAGACGTGCGTAACGAAGAGCTAACCGCCAGCGACGCGCTCGAGGACGTTTAGGTGGACAGGATGAACACACACGTATAGTTTATCTGAGAAGATTAAGTGTCATAGCACAGTAGACTATTAGATCGAACCGGCTATCCTCCGCGGACGACTTTAAGACTTGGAAGAGACAAACTCAACTATTGCTTTTGACCGTCGACTCGATGTTGAATGGTCGGGAGACAGAGAGGAGATGTAACATGGATATCGGAGAAAGGATAAATATCTCCAGATATTTCAGGGCAAATACACAGGTAAATATCAATGCACAATGCACACATGGCTGCACCCGGGTGTTACTTTTAGCCGGGTATAAATCATCATTAATGTCGACATTGCTGTCACCTGTCTGTTTTCTGTTGGCCCAAAACTTAGCCCTTTGGGGTTGTGCTCTTTACACGACTAGTATTTTGGATAATATTTCGGCGAATTCTGCTTACCGTTTTTATGTTCAATGTTCTTCTTAATATAGGCCTACGTTTGCAATAAATGGCACGTAGATATTGCATTCTGTCCAGCTGTTGTGACTAAACCCATTTATAAATTATAATGTATATCTGTCTATGCAACACGTTTAATTTTCCATCTGAAGGGTTATGGGAAAATACTTTATAGACCCCAGGATTCCCAAGTTGAGAATTCCCAGTGTAAAGGTACAGTATCCAACATTAATTAGATCTTGGTGTAATAACCTTCTCCGTGTCTTCTAATTCCTCTAATTTCCTTGGGATTCATGCTGTCATGCGTCCAAAGAGAGTGTAGGTGCACCTTTTAGTTCTTGCTCATTTTAGCAGAACTCATTCGCCGTCAACAGGGAGTGGAACGACTCCGGTCTCATCGTAGCCGCCGTCTGTATCTGCCTCTGCTTGGGGCTGCGAGCTTGATTGGGTTTTTATTGTCCGAGTCCATTTTACGTGTTGTACCCTTGGAGTTGAACTGCCCATGTGTTTCACAGAGCACACTGGCATGCAGCCCACTAATTTTCTATCAAGTACAACTACATTCGGAATGTTTCTGATGTCTCAGTTGTTCTTATTCAAACAGACATCCCCTTTCACAAGAGTTTATTACATTTTATGTCTGACAAATGGATTTTATTTCTAATTTATTTTGCCCTCAATCTTCCAGGCAATATTGAAATGTCTTAAACCACTTCATGATTTATGAAGTCGTCAATGCTGATAAATTACAGTCTGTTCCCTTGGCACATGAGAAATGATTAGCAGGCCAAGTTCAAATTCAGTTCTCTATACCGCAGTCTTGCTGTAGCCAAGTGGTTGTAAAGCTCCTACTACGTTCCTCCTTGGGGAAGTACAAGCTGGACACGCCTGACAGTGTCATGCATGACGCATACATCAGCGAGATGGAATGTAACGGTGCTGGTGGTATGAATACAACCCCACTGTTCTGTAGCTGCGGATGTATGAAGATGTGTAGCACTGTAGGTTTAAGGGACCCAATCCATTAGCAACCCCATAAGACGCATTAGTTCACGTTATTATTGATTAAAATTCAGTCCAGCGGCAGCATCGTAGTAGAACAAGGTATGGATATAGGCCTATAGATATACAACACAGAAATACTCAGTTGCAATCAAAATATACTTCAATTTAAGGTACAGCGGCAAAGGTCACACGACTTTGTATGTAGAGTGCAGTGTAATTAACACAACATGAAGTGAGTAGTGCAAAGCAATGGTCCATATCAGTTTAGCACTCAACCGACAAAGTGTGTGTGTGTCAGTGCGTGAGAATATGTGTGTGTGTGTGTGTGTGTGTGTGTGCGTGTGTGTGTGCGTGCGCGTGCGTGCGCGTGAAGTAACGCATTTAAAGACAATAGATAAGTGTCAGCGGTATATAGCACGGCTGCACCCAAACATTCAGTATTCTCTGCTATTCATCTTTTCCTTATCGCTCTCCACGAAAAGGAGAGAAATAATGTGGCTGCCGGGAGTGACACCTGCAGCTTTTCTTCCCCTCCAAACTGTGATTACCGATCAGTCCGATGGAAGGGACGTTTTCAGAGGAAACAATTGTTTGTGCGGGAAGCAGAGCAACTAGGGAATAACAAGAGGGTATTTTTCAGTTTGAGTCACAAATTGTGAACCGGCGGCCGCGGAGGAGACAGAGTTGGATGCGCAGCTGAACAGCTCCTATCGGTCACACCAAACCTAAACTGCACCCCGTCAGGCCTTTAGTGTTGCTACATAGAGAGCTCACTGTCTTTGAGCTGAGGCCTGAATAATGCTGCCTAACGCATTGAGAAGATTTACCGTGTCACAGGGGAGCTGGTGACGGCTGCATCCGGAGAGCGCCCCCCCGGTGAGGTCTGGAAAAATGAAGACGCTGCCGTGTGTTATGTCATGCCTGCGGCTTGTGTGCTCAGATCAAAACACCATTAGTCTCTTTGTCTTGTGCCACTATTTGAGGCAGCTCTTGGCTGGGGAATACGCTGGCACGTCCTCAACAACGGAGATAGGCCGTGCGCGAGCAAGGAGAGGGAAAAGAAGAGGCGTTGGCGTACTTAAAAGAATCATTCCATTTCCACGAATTATTTTAATATCATATCAGGTGTACAGTGTGCCCAAACATCTCTAGAAAGGCTTGATCGACAGATGGAAATTGTGACTTGAAATGTAAATATGCATACACTATCTGATTTGCAAACAAGAGCAGCACATTACAATAATTATTGTACAGTTGCCACTTCAATTATCCCTGTAATTCCTTATTTCAACAGAACCCTATTTTCATGCCACGGTGCACACTATACAGTACTATTGCTATTGCTACGTGTCTGCTAGTACACGTGATATTGTGCTGTGCAATTAGGGCAGAGGTTCAACCTGAACACTTTCAGAGAGCCTCCTTTTGTGAGTCTCGTGATCCAGACGCGAGTTGAATCAAAGTACACAAGATGGGAGTACATTTCACAGCCCCTACTAGCGCTAGCCTCCGCTCGTGACCTACCAGAAAATTAAATTTAAATGGCTTGGAGGCGCTCTTGAGATGTGCCTCCTTGCAGGAAAGCTGCGATGACTGAACCGGTGTCGGAGGATCAAGTGAAGTCACGGCCCCGGACGATTGAAGATGCAGCGCCCCGGTCGAGTCTGGTTCCGTGTGTAGTGTGGGAGTCTGGTCTCATTCAAGATTCAGAGCTCGGGGGGGGGGGGATGCTCATGCATTTTAGTGGATATTTCATCGTCATCGGGACTTCTCGACAGAAACAGCCTGGAGTTCTCTTTTATTAATGCAACATTTTTTTCAAACCCCTGAAACCTTGACGGTGGTGGAGAGGTTTTGGGCATTGAGGAGGGGCTCAAAGACAACCGTCAATCGATGTCGGCTTATGTGGCGTACAGTACCAACATGCTATCCGGGGGGCGTTACCTGGCCTCCAGAACAGGAGAGGAGGTGCCAAATTTCCAGCTGTACGTTAGACGGGTGCTTGGTGTCTTCCTCCCCACCAGCAAGTTCCATGGATGGACATGAGCCTCCTCAAAAGTGTGAAAGATTCACACAGTCATGGTCGTCTGCTCCATTCATCTGAGATGAGTAGAACAGACAATATGCAGAACAGACTATATACTTCGAGGGAGGAATTACAGGCCTATAAGCATAAAGATTGGGAAAAATATCAAATCTCTATATATATATATATATATATATATATATATACTATGTACAGTATTTTTTAATAAAAATAAAAAAAAATCCAAAATTGGAAGGAAAGTGGCGATGTATTTATATTAATATAACGTGGCTTTCTTCAGTTTAAATCCCTTCACCACTTGACAAATACCTTGTCCAGAAATTTCCATATTTTAGGAAATAAATACGTAGTGCCTTTCCTCTGATGTTACTTGTAATTGTAAATATCTTTATTCTTTTTCCTGTTGATCTTTGAATAGTTTGTACAAGGACTGTTGCTGTCCTTTTCCCCAGAAATGACATTTCCATATCTTATGGAAAATAAGAAAAGAACCAATGGCAGAAACAACGGAGCCCCTGTGAGCCCATTACAGTGCATTGCCTGTCTCTGAGCTGTCAGAGGTAGCCGATTCATGTCCACAGGTAGCCAGTGGCGAAAGTGCCATCACAATTGCAGAGGGACATTGGGACCGCTGCGCTGTATGGGGATCGGGGGGGGGGGGGGGCTAGCACATGGACCTTTACCGCCATTACCGCGGCGAAGACGAGGCTACCTGTCGGCTTCAATTAGCATTCCGTCCGGCGTGACCGTTTAAGACACCTGGCGGGTCATTCAGACACCTAATGGAGCCGGGGCAGCATTACCCAGGTGGAAAGGGAAAACAAACGCATGTGACTCAGTGTTTGTCTGGCTCGACACAGCTTGGTGTGCATTTCCCAGCGTGTTTAAAGTCCTCGGTTGTTCAATACGGACAAAGCATGGGGAGGAAATGTTTTAGGTCCACACTGTGACTTTGGGGTTGATCGTTTTTCATCCTTCATCCACTGGCTTTTTCCGGAGACATGAAAGCGCGCAAAACTTGAAAGCCCGAAAATTTGAAAGCCTCTCCAGTCATTAACTTCCCTCTCTCATCTTATCTCATGTAGCAAACAAATGGGGAGAATCAATTTTTGCGGATGAAAGTACTCTGTATGGCTGTCGCCACTACTTAAGGTCACAGGGGTAATTAATTTGTGGTGGAGAGACAGTCAAGTATCGCCGCGGACACTCCCGAGCTCCCAACACCATCGTCTGAAAGCACGGCTCCTCGGGATCAAAAGGCTGTCTTTTATCCTCTCGTCTAACCCCTCTGTCTGATGTCTCGTGTCTCAGGGCTTGCTCGGTAATAGAGATCAAGGGACTGCCGTTAAGAGGCCTACTCATGGCTGCTTTTGAGAGCGAGGCAGCCCCCACGCTTTTCACCTCCTGTCCCGATTCACTGATGATGTCATCAATCGGGGCGCGCTAATGTAAGACCTCCGCGGAGTCGGGGCGTTGCGACGGCAATGAACCAATTAGTGAAACCTAATCTGGAGGATAGGAAGGAGCTGCCACTGTAACAGGGTCACGCTGTAGCCCTTAGACATAAATGTATCGCATTTGAATGGTACTCAAAACACCGCACAAATCTAAAGTATTTATCATCATCATCAGTAGTCCCTGAAATAAGGTGCAATGTTATTCACTTCAACGTGGTATAAAGGTAAATAGATTTTCATGTGATTTGAGGTTGAGGCATTGTGTTGAGCAGTTTGCGAACATTCATCACAATTATTCCTTCAAAAGAGGAGAACTCCCAAATGATACAACGACGAAGGATTTGAAGTCTCTGTGTTATTATTAAAAGCCAACATTTACTCATGACATTTGCATCGTAATAAGTGCAAGATAAGTTGGAACTACGATGACACTCTAAACCCAATCCACATAATGAGATATACAGAGAAAAAGTGTGGCCTTTAATGGTTTAGTACGCAGACGGAAAAGTGTGTAGGCGAATGTGTCAGAGATGCAGTGGATTCATTCCAATAAGTATCAGTACCCAAAAGTCTGAGATAAAAGCACACAAAGCTGAAACTGTAAAAAGTGTCTTTCCTCTGATGTGCCTGTGTGACTTATTTTTGTAAATATCTTATTTTTCCTGTTGATTTTTCAATAGTTTGTATTAGGGATGTTGCTGTCCTTCAGTTGGTCAGTTTGACTCGAAGCAGTTGCTTTCCTCTCTCTGTCTTAGCGTTCCATGCTCTATTCAAATCAGATGCCCATCAGCCAAGCCAGCCTATGATGGAGAAACATTGATCTGCTGCTTTAACAGAAACAGCAGACATCACAGCTTGACATATTTGGGGCATAAGAGGGTTTAGACAAATAACTACATGGCTGTTTATCTGCTAGCGGAGTAATGCCCCTCATTATCATATCACAACTTTATTGGGGCGTATTTGAGTCTAAGTAGGGATGAATTACGGTTAAGTCCTTGAGAAAATCAATTGTGTGAGTCTCCCGGGGGACTGAAAATGGTTCTGTGGCGTGTAGAGTCAGCTCTTTGTCAGAAATGCATAATCCCTCTAGCTCCGAAGAACACAAGGAGCCATGCAGGCCAGTGCTTCAACATGCAAGGGACGTGTCTGACAAGCGGGCTGCTTTTTTGTTTTGTCTCAGCAGGTTTCAGTCCAAGCAGGCAATGACTTTTATGTTTCACTCTCAGACAGAATCCCTATATACAATATGTTAAGAACACTTGGGCAAAGTCTGAAGCACACAAGGCTTTTAGGAGCTTTGCCAGGACAAATCTGTCTGTCTGTGTGTGCACACAAGGCAGGCGATACCAGATGCTTGATTATGCTCCGTATAAGTCATGAGATACGCGGCGTTGAACTATGCCTGCAATTCTGAAGATGTTCACGCAATTAAAACACACTTAACTGTAGATCTTTTAGGATTCATTTTATAAGGCACTGCTGCTAGCAAAGTTGCAAGAATTGAAAAATAGGTTGTGGCTTTCAGGACAGTGGACATCTTTCATCTTGTGTCTTAAACCGCTTAGAAGTTGTTGCCAAGGAAACATTGACAATTACTGGACCAGTGACTAGTGACCAAAGGTTCTAAATCTCTAATTGCAGCTCTCTCTGTCTCTCCCTTGCTGTACTGCCCCCACCCCACCTTTCTTTCCCTTTGACAGGAGGACACTGAATGTTCCGGAAAGGACAAAGCCAGGATTCTGCACACCTGTGATTGGATGTGAGCTTGTATTGACCTGAGAGACCATTAAAATGGAGTTGCTATGGAAACTTATAGTGCTGCTGTCATTGGTGGAGTGCCTGGCAGGTAAGCCCCCAACATTCAATCTTTTTTTGGGGGGGGGGTTGAGTTGTTGGCATAAGACATATGCATTATTATTTATAGGACACTTGTGTTGTGATAGAACCCTGGCATATTTGACAGATGCCAATTAACGGTGGAAGATGCTTCCTAGCAAGTGTCCGTGCTGTTGTCTATGGCAGCCTATTTCCTTGATTCTGTCGTGGGTAATGTTTCAAAAGCGTAAGTGAGGTTCTTCTCTTCAAGACAGGCTTTATCTGGAAGCTGAAGGAGCACTCACTCATTTTAAAGAGCACCTAAGTTGCTGCCCTAATTGAGACGCACCGGCGGTACACAAATCTGCGCCAGCGATCTTAATGAGCGACCTGATTCCCCCTTGTTTTCACACTGACCCTGGTCAGACAGTACGCGTGTCGGGATGTAAAGCAGACGGCGGGGGCCAACAGCGATCTCCCGTGTATCCTCGCCTCTAATCCGCAGCGCCTCCTCACATCTGGGACCTGGAGCAATTAGTGTCGTGTGCACGCACCCGAGCGACGACGCCGTGTGTGTTCACTTGTGCGTGCGGAGCTGGTGATGCGCATGCAGCTCAGGGGGGGTTTTTCATGCCCGCGCCCACCCGGCCCGTTATGAAAGCCAATTAGCACCGCCCGACGTTACGAAACGCCTATTGTAGCCTAATAGCGTCTGAGGCTAGGCTTTATACCCTATACTTTATAGTTTGGTAATGTAGATGATTGACAGCCAGGGCATTAGGGGACCTGCTCCCTGCGATACGTGCATGTGTGTTTGAGAGAGAGAGGGAGAGCCTAGCCTATTGCTTGCAATGTTTCTGAAAGTTATTTATAACTCAGTCAGGGCGCGGCTTTGTCACGTTTTGACCCGACCCGCCCGCACCCGCGATACAGTATGTTCTGGTAAGCTTACCCGACCCGCGCCTCACTAATGCACGAGTCCCTCTCAACACTTTATCGGCTAAATTTGCCTACATGGCAATTAGCACCACTTGCCACTAAATCCAGCATGTGTCAGTGACTGTCTAATGAGCACTTCCTCAGGGAACCATGACTCGTAGTGGGATTAGTAATTTGGCCGTTTGTTTGGAATCACAGAGTGTGCCCTAGTTAGGTTCAGGCGTGTGGCTTCAAAGAGCGGTCCCATCTTGATGTCACACAGCGACAAGATCATCCAAGTTTGAAATTCATGCAAACAATGTCTATGAAATCACGCCTTGTGATTAGCAGGTACGGACACGTAATCAGAAGGATTCGCTCCGAGCCCGTCGACACATAACAAACAGGCGGGGGGTAAAAAAGAAAATCCTGTTGCACGACCTCGCCTCGCTCGCTGTGCTCGGGCTCACGGTTGATAACCCAGCGTAACCAGGCATTAATATTCAGCATTGGGTTCCATTACATGGGCTCCGGGTTGACGCAGGCTCGGCACAGCGGCGTAAAGATAGACATCCAAAGCCCCCGCTTTCTGAGAAAGACACGGCGAGCGTTATTAGTAAGCAGGCCCCCGTGTGTCGCTGGGTTACGGGATGCACGGTGTGAGGGTGTGAGAGCTGCATTGTTATGCAGGTTCCTCATCCTGACTCATATGTGGGGTTTATTGTACACTGTGTGGGAGAGTGAAGAGGCCAGGGGAAGACATTCCCATAGTGAGTTCACATGGAGTTAACCAGCCTCCCCCTAACCCTCCCTGGGGGCAGGGGAGGCTCATGGCGAGGACCGACATAGGTCTATACTGTGTGTGTGTGTGTGTGGGGGGGGATTGAAACACAAACGGTCACTTTTTCAAGGGTTGGGTTAGAACGACTAAATTATCAGTGAGAGGTGGGGGCTGTCTTCAATAACAATTACAGGTAGGGCATTTAGCAGACGCTTTTATCCAAAGCGACTTACAATGATAGGGAACAGGTAGGGGTTAGGCATCTTGCTCAAGCATGCTTACAGCTAGGCCGCTAGACTGTCCTGCCCCACTTAACTCAAAAATACTAAAAATAAGACATTAGGCGCTTTTCCACTGCAGGAACCCAGGTGGCGCACTTCCCAGGTGGCGTGAATGTTTACAGGAACGTTCATACCCGCTTCTCCAGCAGCAGCACGCCAGCACCAACATTGGAGTGTTAAACCAGAGATGTTCCAGATAGTGTTCGGATGGCCTCGAGTCGAGAGTTGAATGTTGCTCTAAAGCTGCTAAAAATGAAATGGCTTCATGGCAGCTGTAATCACTAGATAAATGAATATAATGGCACTTGTTGTTGTTTTCCACTCGCGTTGCGTTTAACCAATAAGCGCCAAGTTTCTACAGGGTTGGTTCCTGCAGTGGAAAACCGCCGCTTGTTGCCGAGCCCCATCCATACATACATAATGATATGCATGTGTTCTGTGGCTTGGATGGCAGATTGGCAACAGGGAGGTGAAGCGCTTGCACACACCCTACAGCTCGCTTGCTAACCGGTGACAAGCGAGCTCAGAATACACTTCTGCTCTCCCCCACGGCACGGTGTTTGCCACGGCTGGCTGGACTTTGTGCTGCTGAATGATTCTCGCTTACTGTATGTCTAGCCCCGTTACCAGTTACCGACCACAGTAGTGACTTGTAAATTTAACGCTCCACTCTGTTCATGTGAGACAGGCTTCTGCACAAAGGCCTAACTGTCTCTCGGGAAGGGGGGGCTGTACCAAAACAAAGCATCTGGGGGGCTCTTTCAGCACATAACCAGTCAGAAAACACAGCCGTTTACTACCACCACTATTCAATTAAAGCACTCCTACACGTCTTATAGTGCCGATGGGAAATTATGAGTATGTTTCTGAATATCGCAGTAACCTAGCTGAACCACTTTTAGTCTACTCTATAGCTCCTTTTGTGAACTTTGTGGCAGATTGCCACTATATGTATCGATGAAATTCAATGATTCATCAGTACGTAGGAACGCCTTTTAGGAATTCTGAATCCAAAAGATTTCACCACCTCTGTTAAGTATACGAGAAGAGAAGATGTAGGATAACAAAAAATACATTTATTTTTTATAGCGCTTTTCTAAACACTCAACGACGCTTTGGATAGTCCATGACTGATCCAGCAGTGGATTTTTATATATTAAGTTACAATTAAAAGACGTGTATCAATAAAAAAATTATAGTGATGATAAAATTGTGATTCAAATTATAATATCATTCTTTAGCCAGTGTGGCTAGCTTAAGATATCTTTAGATTTAATGGAAATTATTTTACTGCCACAATTCCACATCTATACATGTAACTGACAGACAGGTTGTCATGTTATATTAATAGTTGTCACCAGGTTTTTTTTTAATATTTGATGAGCCATAAATAAACATGTTTATACTGAGATTACACACATAGTTTAGAAAAGTTAATGACATAAAGAAAAGTTATAACAATAAAATCTTAGCCTGGTTAAAACCATACCGATATTGCAAGCTTCGGCTTTGCTCGGCTTCACATATTTGAAAACTGTCAGTTTGGTAGCAAACCGCCAACTAATCAGTGTCCAGATGGGTAGGTAATTTAGTGCCAACATGCAAAATCATCCCCACGTGGGTCTTGATCTGATTGGTTGAAGGCGGTCCTCTGTTTGTGTCATAATGTCAGTTGAAAATCACCATCAGTGTTTGTTCACATGTTTGTCCAGAAATAGTCAAATCATGCATTCTCCAAGTTGGTATTGGCTACATTACTGAACAGTCGTAAACCATGATGAATGTTCCCATTAGTTTTCATCAAAAGACGAAGAAATAGGAATATTACTCCAATTAGATGACAAATGGCAGTCTCAACAGCAATATGTTCTTGGGTTTATGCAGCCATTCAATAGAGAGAACAACAACAAAAATTGATTTAATTTGATCAATGCTATGTATCCCAATGAACATGGTATTGAGTGTATAGAATGTTACAGTGTTTGAGCTGCAGACTTGATTAACTACATGATGGTGCGACATGATTGGATATTGGCTGAAGACATGCTGACCACATTCCTTTCCTCTGTAGCTCATGTTGCTGACGGCTGTATTACCCGTAAAAGAATCTATTCGATTTTGACTTCATGATTCATGCGATTTTAGTCGCTAGGTGGTTCGGTGTAGTAGAGTTTCGAATAGAGTTCCTATCCAGGGACAGTGAAGGGTAAGTGCTTACCTCACATCGGGGGCCGGTGGTTTGTAACAACGGTGCGTAGTGAGCGAGAGTAAGCGCGAGCCAGAGGAACACAGACAGGCGGAATTGCCGATGAAAC
>JAOEHI010002490.1:0-11625 GCA_025447815.1 Percopsis transmontana
CCCCCCCCCCCCCCCCCCCCCCCCCCCCCCCCCCCCCCCCCCCCCGCCGCCCCGCGCCCCCCCCCCCCCCCCCCGCCCCCCCCCCCCCCCCCCCCCCCCCGCCCCGCGGGGGGGCGGGCCCCCCCGGCCGGAGAAGAGAGGAGAGGAGAGAAGAAGGGATGTTGGAGACAGGTAGAATATAAGTGGGAGGGGTCAGTGGGAAGGGGGTGAGGTGGGAGAGAGAACAAAATGCAAATAACGTAAATTCAACATCACAAACCAGGCAGAAACGAGCAACGCGCACATGTAGCAATGGTAAAGGGCATTCACCCGGAGGCCTTATTCTATTGTAAACATCTAGTTGGCAGGTTACATAGTGGAAGCTGTCAAATGAATGACAATGAATGACACCCTATAAACACGTCTTCATGCATGGTGCTACAAGTGCAGACATTGAAGAGCTTCTCGCTGCTGCACCTGTGTGTACTAACAGTACTCCGTCGGTTAACAAGCAAAGTGATGTCTAGTTACAGGGGACAACAGCCACAGACTCACAAAGACAACGGCCAGGAGAATGCTTACACAGAAAGACGCATTTAAAACTACCAACAATTACACCCAAACCACATTCCATCATGCATTGTGAAGTGCTGTGCTCATTATCAGGAAATAGCGGGGTATGGTAGAGGAACATGCTGGTGTTCAGCTACATGCTGTGGTTTCGTATGGAGGAGAGGAGGGGAGAAAGGGGGAGACAGGAGAGAAGAAAAAGACAGAAAACACAGGAGGAGAGAGGAGGAGAGGAGGGACTGGGGTGTTCTATACTAACTGTTGTTCAACATCTGGTCGAGGGCCAATCAGAGGGCCACGTCACAGGGGGATAAGAGGTTTGTCAAGCAGCTCGTACTGTTTGTCAACAAATCAAAACCCTTCCAGACACGCGCGCGCACACACACACACACACACACACACACACACACACACACACACACACACACACACACACACACTTTGCAGAAACGGAAGGAGCACACGCAGTGGGTCATCCCTGCAGAGGTCACAGGTCATGTTGGTGTTTACCTGTTTGACCCGGGGCCGACCAGGGGAGAACTTCCTCTTGGTGATGGCTGGTTTCCCCATGCCAATCCTCGGGGTCAATGGCAAGACTGTGGTAGGCGGAACCTGGGGCTAGGAGCACACACAAGGATAGAAAAAATAAAATGGATTCAGGCGAGTATTGCGATACTGTGCTTCCACAATTTGTATATCATCAGGTTGATAAAAAAAATAAATCTATTATTCTTTTTAATTTTTTGGCCAGAAAAAAGTCAATGTAATCTTAGTGGGAGTGATTTAATGGTATCGTCCAATCGTTTATTCGCATCAAGTACATTCTGTTCTGTTAGATCATGTTCATAAAAAAAAACAAGGAGAGTCGCTATCAGACTACAACATGGAGGGGACAGTCACTGCCAGACACAAGAAGGGGTCATTTACCAACATCCTGCTCACTTACCTTGTGTTGTGGAGAGTCAGGAGCTGGAGATGTGCTCCTTGGGGGAGGCGAGAGTGGAGAGAGGGGAGGTGGGGTGACGGGAGTCCTGGCTGGGGAGGTCTCTGGAGAAGCCTCTGCGGAGAAGGGAGACATCCTCAGCCTGAGGGAGAGATCGTCTGACGGCCTGCAGGAGTACAACGTGCGGGGAGAAAGGCGGAGCGTGCGATCCTTCCCTCTGTTGTGTGAGGCCAGCTGCAGGAGGGAGGGAGGAGGAGAGCAGGTCATGAGTTCCAGCACGTCCATGTCCAAAGGGGAGTTGAGCTCCAGCACAGGGCTTCTTGGCTGCGCCTCCTCTGGCGTAACCTCCTCCACTGTCACGTCCTCTGCCTCCTGCTGTACAAGCTCATCTCCCACTCTCTGCTTCTCCCATTTCTCCTCCTCCTCCACCATCTCTCCCTTTCTTGATTCTTCTTTTTGTCTCTCCAACATTTCTTCCTCATCTTCCTGTTGGACCCCAATTGGCTGTTGCCCAGCAACTGCCTCACCAGTGGTTGAAATGGACAACCCTGACTGTTCTGACATCTCAGGAAGTGATGGGTCCATAGGCCCCTCCTTTTCCTCTGTACTCTTTGAAGTCCCCGCTTGTGACTGATCCACTTCTTCTGCCACCGTCGCCGATTTTGTGGCCATAGAAACAGCAGCAGGCTCAGAGAGGCTTTCTGATTGGCTGCTGTCGTCCACCGTGGTTAGGTGACAACACAGTGCTGTATCTGCATTTTGGCTGCCCACTTCCTCTTCATCCTGGGGGCAGTACTCCAGAGGGGAGGACTGGGGGGTGGAGAGGGGGGAGGGAGAGAGGGGGATGGCCATCCTGTGGGAGGAAGTGACAGGAGAAGAGCTGTTCTCCTGAGAGGATGGGGAGGAGGAGGTCTGAAGAGGGGAAACCATGGAGAGGACCTCCTCAGAACCTGGAGAAGAGGGGCTCAACTCCTCATCCTTGTTAGAACTGCCACAAGCCTCTTGTTCTTCCTCCTCCGCCTGCTGCTGATGTGGGTGCACTTTCTCAATTTCCTTCTGGTTCAGCTCCCTTTGCTCCACAGCTAAGCTCCTCTCTATCACCTCTCTTTCCTGTCCCTTCGGTTGGCCATCTTGCTTTGTCTCCTCTTCCATAAGGATATCTGGGAAAGCAAACCAATCTGAGATGAAAAGATTTTAAAAACATAAACACACAGTGACCATATAATCTAATAACAAGAGATATATAGAAATGGAGATAAACTTACCTTGGGTCAGTATGTCTTGCTGTGGGCTAGCCAGACCAGTACTATCCCCAAACTGACAGGAGGATACGGGGGTAGCCTGCATATAGCTGGGGCTAGCAGTTGGACTAGTTACTGCGGAGCTAGCTTGATACGCATAAGAGGGGCTTGTTTGTGGAGATTTCACCTGGGTTGGTATGGTGTGCACTGAGACAGAGGGTATGGGGTTTTCTGGTGTTTTACTAGCGTCACCAGGGCTTGGCATAACAACAGCACCCTCTGTGGAGGAAGACTGTATAGCGGTATCTTGGGCAGGACTAGTGTGAGTGGAGTTAGCATCAACAGGGCTAGCTGGGCTTGTATGAATGGGGCTTGCCATGGCAGGTCTTTCCTGAGTATCAATGCTGTCATGGGTTTGAGAAGGGCCAACAGTTGCCTGGCTAGCATGGCTCAGACTAGCCTGACTGATAGTACCAGTGAAAGAGGTTTCATGCAGAGGACTGGGAGACTGTAGACTAACCTGGCTATTGCTGTCTGTAGGCTGAGCCTCAACAGGACTGGCAGGGGCGGAGATCTGTTGTGGTGGCCCAACTGTAATTTCTATGCGACTTGGACTAGATGCAGTTGAGTCATTAAGGCTAACAAGTGTTTGACTTTCGGGAGGAGGGCTGGACTGGTCAGATAATTGTGTCCAGCTAAGACAGGCTTCATCTGTATGAATGGGAGATTCAGTAGGGCTAACACAGGCTTCACTGGTTTGATTGTAAGTTTGGGTAGGGCTAGCACAGGCTTCACTGGTGTGAACAAGAGTTTGGGTAGGGCTAACATAGGCTTTGTTGGTGTGAACTGGAGTTTGGGTAGGACTAACACAGGCTTCACTGGTTTGAATGTGAGCTTGGATAGGGCTAACATAGGCTTCGTTGGTGTAAACAGGAGTTTGGGTAGGGATAACACAGGCTTCACTGGGTTGAATGGGAGTTTGGGTAGGGCTAACACAGGCTTCACTGGGTTGAATGTGAGTTTGGGTAGGGCTAACACAGGCTTCACTGGGTTGAATGGGAGTTTTGGTAGAGCTAACACAGGCTTCACTGGTGTGACCAGGAATTTGGGAAGGGCTAACACAGGCTTCACTGGTGTGAGCTGGACTTTTTGTAGGGCTAGCACAGGCCTCATTGGTGTTAAATTGATCTTGTGTAGGGCTAGCACAGGTCTCATTGGTGTAAACTGGACTTTGAGGGCTAACAGTGGCTAGGCTAGCATATCTTGGGCTAGCTTGTGGGGAACTGTGTTTGTAGACCGGGCTGGGACTGGTTGTGATGTGGTGAGGACTAGTATTGCCAACAGTAGTAGAACAACCTGGTGTGTGAAAACTGCTAGCATCTGATGAGTTTACATGGCTAAGGCTACCTTGTTTTTGGCTTGCATTGGGTGGGGTAACACCGCCTGGATTTGGACTATCTGGGCTATGGATTGAGCCCGGATCAAAAGGACTTCTGCAAGCTGACATAGATATAGAACTAGGCTGTACCCGATTATAATCTGAAAGACTGGATCCAGTTTGAACACTTGTAGGGCTAGCGACAATAGGCCTGTAAGGAACAGACTCTGTTTGACCAGAATGTGTGGGGCTTGAGGTACTTTTAATGTGTGTGGGGCTAGCCTCTGTGGAACAAGCATGTGAGGGAACAATGCTAGCCAGTGAAAGACTGGGGTCAACATTAGTCAGACTGATTGGACTAGCACAAGTGGGGCTTGAATTAACTGGGCTATCAAGAGTACAGTTAGCATGACTGGGACTAGTGGGAGGTACATCCATATCCTCATCCTGAGAAACGCTGGGGTGGATGGGGCTTGTTGATAGTGGTGAGGTTCTAGCCTGAACAGTTACCAAACAGTTATGGACAGGAGCTGCCTGTGTGGGTGTGGGGCTTAAAGAGACCTGAGCAGGGAAAGTGTGAGAGGGGGTCATTTCACTAGCAATAGTTGAACTGGACTGGATATGTTCTACGGAACCATTAACTTCACTAGTCTCAATGCAACAAGATATACTGATGAGAGAAGAGTTATCTTGAATAGGAGTGGCTTGTGCAAGGAGTTCCACATCTTCACTAGCATTAGTTGGGCTAGCTAGGCTAGAATGTTCTTCTACATCACTAGAATGAGTTGGGCTAGCTAGGCTTGTGTGGTCTACTACTTCACCAGAATGAGTTGGGCTAGCTACACTAGTCTGTTCCACTACTTCACTAGAATGAGTTGGGCTAGCTAGGCTAGTGTGGTCTACTACTTCACCAGAATTAATTGGGCTAGCTACACTAGTCTGTTCTACTACTTCACTAGAAGGAGTTGGGCTAGCTAGGCTAGTGTGGTCTACTACTTCACCAGAATGAGTTGGGCTAGACAGGCTTGTGGATTCTTCTACTTCACTAGCATTAGGTGGGCTAGCTAGGCTAGTGGGTTCCACTGTTTTACTAGCATGACTTGGGCTTGCTAGAGTAGTGTGTTCCACTGTTACACTAGTATGACTTGGGCTTGCTAGACCAGTGTTTTCAACTGTTTCACTAGCATGACTTGGGCTTGCTAGGCCAGTGTTTTCAACTGTTTCACTAGCATGTGTTGGGCTAGCTACGCTAGTCTGTTCCACTACTTCGCTAGCATGAGTTGGGCTAGCTCTGCTAGTATGGTCCTCTACTTCACTAGTCTGTTCCACAACTTCACTAGCATGAATTGGGCTAGCTATGCTAGTATGGTCTTCTACTTCACTAGCAAGAATTGGGCTAGCAAGGCTGATAGGTTCCACTGTTTCACTAACAGGAGTTGGGCTAGCTAGGCTAGTGTGTTCTTCTACTTCACTAAAATAAATTGGGCTAGCTAGGCTAGTGGATTCCACAATTTCATTAGCATAAATTGGGCTTGTTAATCTAGTTGGTTCCACCATTTCACTAGCATGAGTTGGCTTTGCTAGGCTAGTCGCTTCCACTGTTTTACTACCATGAGTTGGGCTTGCTAGGGTAGTAGATTCCTCTATTCCACAAGCATGAGTTTGGCTAGCTAGGCTAGTAGGTTCTATGGTTTCAGGAGCATGAGATGGGCTAGCACGGCAAGAGGGTTCCACTAATTCACTAGCATAAGTTGGGCTAGAGAGTTCCACTAATTCACTAGCATGAGTTGGGCTAGAGAGTTCCACTAATTCATTAGTACGAGTTGGGCTAATGGGTTCCACTAATTCACTAGCATGAGTTGGGCTAGTGGGTTCCACTAATTCACTAGCATGAGTTGGGCTAGTGGGTTCCACTAATTCACCAGCATGAGTTGGGCTAGTGGGTTCCACTAATTCACCAGCATGAGTTGGGCTAGTGGATTTCACTAATTCACCAGCATGAGTTGGGCTAGTGGGTTCCACCAATTCATCAGCATGAGTTGGGCTAGTGGATTCCACTAATTCATCAGCATGAGTTGGGCTAGTGGATTCCACTAATTCACTAGTACAAGTTGGGCTAGTGGGTTCCACTAATTCATCAGCATGAGTTGGGCTAGTGGGTTCCACTAATTCACTAACATAAGTTGGGCTAGTTAGGTTAGTGTGTTCCAGTGAAGTGCTAACTTGGATAAGGCTTTCTGGTGCAGGTGTGATGGGGGAAGGAGAGGGGCTACTGTGTAGAGGGCTACCTGTGATACTCTGAGGACTATCTGGGAGGTGGCTTGTCATACCAAAGCTAGATATGGGACTTCTGGGATGGTTGTGATTGGGGCTAACATGACCAAGATTCCTTTCCAGTGTTGGGTCTGCAAGGCTAGGGTTAAGCTGCATGCGACTAGGCTCCATGGTGCTCAGATCTGAAGGAATAATGTATATTGCACTTTTTTGCGTAGGAATAGCTGGCTGAATGGGAAGCGAAGAGCTAGTAATAGGCAGCATATTAGGGGCCTGTGTAGGGCTAGCAGGCTGCGACAGACTGCAATGTGTTGGTCTGGGCAGGGTCTGGGAGGGGCTACATGGAGCTGAATAGGGCCTACTGCAGATGTGGCTTTGTCTTGTGCGAGTAGACTCACAGTAGTCTGGTAAAAGACTGGCCTGGTCCAGTGTAGAAATCTCCTGCGTTACCTCACACAGCATAGGGCTAGAACAGGAGGACAAGGAAGGTAAAGCAGAGCTATTTGGGTTAGCGTCCTGGTCCAGTGTATCCTGGGTAGGGCTTGTTGGCGGTGACGTGGAAATAACTTGACTGCACTGCATTGGACTACACTGAAGCTCTATTGGCATGGGGCTGAGCTGTGTCTGTGGAGTACACTGTGCAGGACTGTGCTGAGGCTCTGTAGCACTGCGTGGGGTAGGGCTCTGTGGACGCTCTGTACTGGGGTGCGTAGGGTTCTGTTGGGGTGGGCTGGTGGGAGGACATATAGGGATACCAGCCCCAGGACTTTGCTCTGCAGACCTACATTCAGCCTCTGTGGGGCTGAACTCCTCTGTGACTTGAGTGTGTGTGGAGGGGGCAGGGCTATGCAGTGTTGGACTATGAGTTGTAGGGCTACTATGGAGCTCTGCAGGTTGTGACAGTGAAGGACTTTTTTCAGTCTGTGTGCAGATGACTTGGGTAGGGCTTTGTTGAAGAGGACACAGAGTAGGGCTATGTAGGGGATGCGTAGGACTACATTGAGGGGGTGTAGCTTGACCCTTTGTAGGCCTAACAGGGGAAGCATGATTAAGAACAGTCTCTGAGATGGTGAGCTGGTCTAAGCAAGGAGTAGGGCTATCAGGTGGAGCCTGTGAACAGCTAGAGGGCAGGGCATGCATATGGCTGATGGAAGTGTGTGATGTAGGCTGGTCCGTAGGGGTGCAGATGGCGCAGACGTAGAGATCAGCCTCCTCCGGACCTCCACCCTGTTTAACACACTCCACGTGGACACACCTGAAAACCAACACACACCAGCACAGAGTGGAGGTGAAGATGAACTCTTTTCAGGTTGAACCACTTTTGTTGGCTACATTTGATGGTGTGGAACAAAATATCATTGTACATTTTATGTACAATGTACAATGATATGTACAATTTTATGCCTTATACAATACTTATAACACAAAATATATCTGTGTAAACTCTTTGTGAACTGAGAAGCAGCCACATTATATTATACAGTACAAGAAAATATTAAGAGTTGAGTTTTCTTCGAAAGATAGACATTGGTGACAATAACCTACAGTATAGTAGTATATAGTATATACAGTATAGGTTATTGTGAAAACCACCACCGGCTACATGGTCAGTTCCAGAACTGACAAACCTTTACTAGAACCTGTTTCAGTTCAAACATTTAAGGCCCTCTTTTAACGATTTAAAGTGCATTTAGGGCGTGTCCAAATCCACTTTTGCTAGTTTAACGGCGGAAAAAATGGTTGGCGCATGGTTCAAAAGGGTTATACTTAGTGTCTTGATTATTCATGGTTGTGTTTTGGGCGTAACATGCACTAAATCAATCAGTGTCATCTGCCATTCCCTTTAAGAGCCAGGTGTGCGTGCACCTTGGTGGATTACGATTAAAATGCCGCATTTGCAGTAGTAAGAAAGAATGCTTCGCAGCAGAGGAGACTGATGGTCTGCTTACAAGCTTTCACTTCGCGCATGAGCAGACCATCTACGGCAACAGCAGGATTCCAGCAGGATAAAATATCTTGATGTACACAATAATAATCTTTCACATTGTAATCTTTATTTTATAATCTTTTACATGTTTGTGCGCTGCTGCGTGTCCCTGTGTGTGTAACAAGAGTGTAAGCACGTTGTGCACCTGCCTATGTAGGCAGGCGCATATACTATCTTGACAATGCGCACATAAAATAACAGTGAAAAACTGCGCCACTGACTTTAGACCAGGTTTTAATTGGTCAATCACACAATCGCTTTCCGCTGCCTAAAGATTGCAATGCGCCAACAATGTGCCTGACCACACCTCATTTTAAGACCAACATGCCCATGGGCACTCAGATGAGTGCATTTGCTATTTAAATAACGTGGGTACTGGATGGGAAAATGACAACTGCACCGGTCTGAAACTAGCAAAGACGCACTTGATGCATCTTTGTGCCGGGTGTAAGATAGGGCCCGAAATTATTCAGAACAAAGCTCTGATTAGTCTAAACGTGCTGTGTGTTGTGTGTACCTGTAGCAGGTGTTACAAATCAGGTGGTCTTGTGAGGAAGGGTCTGCAGTCTGACCACAGATTAGGCAGGGAAGTCCTGAGTCACATGACCCACAAAGAGACAGGTGATTGGCCCATTGGCCTGATGACCTCACACCACAACTCACACACACTCTGCAGTTCTGGAAGTAAGAGAGAGAGGGAAAACTTAGTCCACACAACCCTACTGCGTGTAATGAGGAAAAGTTTAACAAAACAGTAATCTTAAAATAGCAAAAATATATAAATACAACGCATCTTCTTCTCCCCCACCTTACACCTCCATGCTTGGCCAGGTGTGTGTTCCAACGGAGGTGTGAGACAGTGTGTGTGATACGACTTATCACAGAGCTCACACACTAGCAACGCTTCATCCCCTCGTAACCTAACACAAACAAAACAACGTAATTTCATCCAGATCCTCATCTCAATTCTCCCATTGTGTGTGTGTGTATGCGTGTGTATACCTGCAGGTCTGACACACTCTACACTGAGGACACTGCCAACCAGCCCGGCAAAGTGGGGAAGGGTCGAGGGGGGGTTCCAGACATCTTCCATGGTAACGAGCCCCACAGCAACAACACATCAGCTGACCACCGATATTACCTACACTACAGCACAACACACACAGAGACGAAACTACACACACACACGCACACACACACACACACACACACACACACAGGCAGAGGGACAGAGCGACAGCGAGATTAGAATCACAACATGCATGCGTACGTCACTAGTACTGTATGCTAAACAGCGTGTGTACCTGTGTGTGCGTGCCTGCTACACAGCGTGTCTCTCTGGTTCCAGTCCAGGTGCGTTGCTGCGGCGACAGCACAGGGAAAGTGGTACCTCCGCCCACAGCCAGTTTCCCGGCAAAGCAGCGACGCTCCCAGATGTCCGCAGAACACACACACCTGCCAGGACAGAGATGAAGCAAAGGTGTGTTTGTATGTGCAAAGTAATATATTAGGTTACAACAAGGAGTGTGTGTGAGAATATAAATATAAATATATATATATACCTGTGTACTTCCTGTGTCGATGGCCTTGTCTACGTACAGCAGTGCTTGTCCCTCCCCTCGACACACACCCTCCGACCACGCAGCACAGTGGAGATGGGCACAACACTGACCTGAACGCATACGTTAAAAAGCCAGTCGAGACTTAGAATAGAGGTTATGAGTATTAAAAGGTTGAAATCCTTCTCATTGTGTGTGTATGTACCTGTGGGGTCAAACAGTGAGCGAACATTGATGTCATGTGGCAGACCCATGGGTCCCAACTGCTCTATAAACTCTGCAGAAGACACACACGTGCATTAATGAACACACACACACACACACACACACAAACACACACAATGCGTTGAGGTTTGTCTCACCTGTAGAATCAGACACATCTGGACTACTGCACCTAGAGAAAAGGAGAGACTGCATATTATTAATCATGATTACTATAAATTTACTACTTTAGTCTGGGGCGGGGGGGCGTACATGGACGGAGCCTCGTTGCCATGGTAGCGGTTGTCGTGACAGTCATTGTGGCGGTCGGGGGAGGTACGTCTGTTTAGGATGTGCAGGGGGATGTAGCCAGGCGTCGGACCGAACACCACCAGCCCGCCCTGACCCAGTGGAGGGTAGTCACCGCGGTAACAGAATGCACACCTCTTCTGACTAGAGAGAGAAGACAGACAGGTTTTTAAGGGTGCTTTTTGATTTAACCTAACATTTGAATTTGAACTTAAGTGTCGAAAGACACCAAACTGCTTTCGACAGTTACACTTTTTTAAAGCTCCAGCTATTTTACTAGCCACCTGTTGCTTTAGTTCCCACAATTTATTTACACTACCATGTTCTTATCAGACAAGGATGTCCGTTATCCCCTCTCTTCTATGCAATAGTCAGAGCTATTTGCTATTTCGTTACAAAAACACCCCCAATTCAAACCTACAATCTGTCACATTCCAGATTGGCAAATTAGTTTAATATCTATATATTATCTATAGTTTCATATGCAGATGACAAACTACTTTGTTATGACGTTATCATGTGTACATTATTCTTTCTAATTCATGACTTGGGTAAATCCTGCAGCACTCTCTCGCACCGTTTCTTGCCAGTGCCCAGTACAAGGACCAAAGAGTCTTCAGAGTCCGACAGGGAAGGCTGGAACAGGGGGGAGAGGGAGTCCTCATCCTCCCCAGGACTGAAGGCCACCCTGGGGCATGGCGAGTCCACTGGGCTGGGAACGAGACTCTGCTCTATTGCATTGGGACTGGAAGGAGGGCTTGGCCTGGGACTGTCCCGGCTGTCTGTGGTCTCCAGAGGGACTGGACTGCAGCTACCTTCCATGGGGACTGTGCTATATGCAGGGATGGGGGAAGAGGGACTGGGAGCTGTTCTGGGGCTTGAGACTACCTGGGGCTCTCTAGGACTAGGGCTCTGGACTGGGCTATTAACTGGGGAACCAGGGTTAGAACTGGGATGTGTTTTGGGACTGTCCTTATGGCTGGGGATAGGATCCTGTGGGCTGGGGGAAGGATCTTGTGGGGTGGGGGAAGGATCTTGTGGGGTGGGGGAAGGGTCTGGTGAGACGGGGCAGGGGTCTGGTGAGACGGGGGAGGGGTCTGGTAAGATGGGGGCAGAGCCAGAACTGTCAGAGTCAGTAGGACCAGGGTCCTGGTTTTCAACAGGATCAGGACTGGGAATGGGAC
>JAOEHI010002491.1:0-11625 GCA_025447815.1 Percopsis transmontana
CCCTTCGGTGGGTTCGGTGAATGCGCATATGAAACTGGTGGGGTTCAGTACATCCAACAAGGTTAAGAACCACTGAAAAGAGGCTGTCCATTTAAAATACAGATGATAACTAGGCGGGCGCCTAGACCGCCGATATGAAAAGTCGCCAGTAGCTGGGTACACCTGAAGCTAAACAAATTCACCTTGCTTCCTTTATAAATAAACACAATGATGAACATAAATGCAAAGCACATTGGCTGATCTGACTGCTCAGCTCTAACCAGATGTCTTATAAACACAATCAGTCATCTCATAAACCTTGCCTACCCCCGTCATCTGTACTGACCCTGAATAACCCGCTACCCTCTCTACCCACCTCCTCTCCATTAACGTACTCCTGCCCTGTTCACCCCTCACTTCAACACCCCTACCTCACATTCCGGAGGACCCCAGGGACCCCAGGGAGGACAGACTCTCTATTCGCCAGGGTAAATCGTATTTAGACATTTGGCAATGGTCTTTCCCCTGAGACGTTTTCTCACTCCCCAACTGCTTTCTCACATTTTTTCAGTTCATGTTTCAAGATTAAGTTCCCATTACAGCTTCTCAGCCTTATGTGTACCCCTGATGTGCCTTTGCAATCCTGTGTCTGTGTTTACCTATCTGTCTGTCCTGCAGTACGGCCTTCAGCTCGAACTTCTACTCCCCCCCCCCCCCCAACACACACACACACGCACAGACATATCGTTTTTTCTCTGTCTCAGCCAGGCAGAGTTGTTCTGGAGTTAGATTTCAATAAAGCAGGGAATATTTCTAGCAGTACAGGAAATGTCTGCTGAAAAATAATTGTTAGAATCTTTCTCTTCTTGTACACACATGCAGGCAGGCAGGCAGGCAGGCAGACACACACACACGGGCACACAAATGCATATAGGCTACACACACACACACACACACACACACTACAGACAAACTAAATAAAAATAGCATTTTATTTGAATCTATAACAATAAATCAAAGCCACAGCCATTTACAAGCAGGAGGGATTATAAATTCCACTTAATTCTCCTTGAAGGTCTCATTTATCTCTCTGTCTCTCTCTCTCTCCCTCTCAGTAGCAGACAGGCACGGGAGTGGGAGCCAAGCTAGAGACTGGGACAGCGCCATAGAAAATTGGCTCTGTCAAAGGGAAGAGCAGCGCCCCCATCAGCTATGAGAAGAGAAGCGCTGGTTGCTGGAGTGTCTGAGGGCAGCGCCTATTTAAGGCAGGCCCTGACTGTTGCAGAGAGTTAAGGGGCAAACAGTACTGATTTAATGGAAAAAGGACAAAATGACATGTCACTGGTTTGGCTAAAGCTACAGTTTCCAGTTTAGGTAATTTTGGGGACATCTACAGTAATTCAGACGAATGTGGTCAATTCAAAACCAAATGGGCTATGGGCTGCACATAGGCCAGTGAGGGCGCTTTACTCTATTTAGTGCTGCCTTCTTTCTGGTAGATCAACACTAATGTAATTTATCCTGTGAATGTCGCACACGGACACCAGATTTGATAAAAAACAGCAAATGGAAAAGCTTTCGTGAATAAGGCCCAGCTCTCCCTATTCAGTCAAGTTGTTCACTCACTAACCCACCCACCCGTTCTCATGAATATTAAGGCAGTGTACAGGAACTGGATCCCTGTAACAGAAAAAGACCAAACCTTATAGGACACATTTAAATTCAAATGTTATTTATCTTTTATGAAGAATGCATTACATTACAGAATCCACTACAGCCCTGTAACTTTATGCAGCTCGTATTTCAGCTCAACGTTGCAGTTCCTTGCTATCCTGGTGGAGGTGCTATTGCTCTAAAACTTTGTGGAGATGAGCTCAGATAGCAAGAGTATCATGAAGCAGAACGACAAGGCATTTTAAAAATGATGTATGCACTGCAGTTCAGTGCACAACATGCAGTCTACAGTCTAAAGTATAAATGCAAATGCTGGATATGCAGAAGTCAGTATTTATTTAAATCTTCTCCTGTGTAAATAGTTGGCTGCATTCTTTATTTAACATCCGTTACTGTTTTAAGGTATTTGCCTCAAAGGCAGGTTGAAGGTTAATTGTTCTTTATTTCCTTCTTTTTTTATCAGAGTATAAACTGTGAAAAGCCTGTCTGCTATACCAAAACCGAAGATAAAAGATGTGAGAGGAAGAGAGGATGGAACCAGTGTGGCCCCTTTGAACACCTTTTCTGTGATCGGCGCCACCACCTGGTTCCTCAGCTACACTGCATGTCTTGTACACAACCTCCATGACTTAACATCTGGTGGAAAAACGAACACATTCATGTATGTATGCAGCGTGTAATTGTATCAGAATATGTCATGCAAACAGACACACACATTACTAACTTACACTGAGCTATCTGTAGCTTCTCCATAAAGCATTCAGGATTGAAGTGACAGCATTTGTTCTGTGTGGTCTCTGGACCCCGATCCTCCCTGGAGGCTACTACATAATGTATCAGTTTAATGGAGGCCATACAACTGCTATACGCTACTTTAGAAGGGACATTTAAAACCTCTGAAATGTCAAGAAAGCTCAAGCGCAGTAATAAATATAGCTCACTAGAAGACAACATGACCCCTGTTATCTAGAATTCTTTGGCTGTGATACTATAGTTATTTACAGTAGATGGCTGACTTGATATAAAGGGATATTTGAGGAAATATAGCCCATGTGGGGATTTCAAGCGCACTCTTACAGTATACGATTACGATCTTACAAATTACGATTATTGCAAACAATCTTTTTCTTACCATTACATATAAGAATTGCTGAGATGCTGCACCATGGTTGGCAGAAGCGACAGTACTGCTGCAGAAACCAAGCCTTCCAGATGAACTCCCATAAGATCCCACACTGTTTCTTAAATGTTTCAGCCCATGACCCCTGACAAGTTCTAGAACTAGATAGGTTATAGAACTTCTAGAACTAGAGAGATCATCATCTCTGGCAGATTAACCACTGCTGTTTGAGTCAAAGGTTTGGTACAATACCACTTGATACAATTTTCAAGTGACTGTTACCTAGACGCTGAAAATGGATAGTATAGGCCAAACCATTATTACCTAAGTATACTACAAACATCAGTAAAGAAGACACATATTTATATGAATCATTTTGAGATTGCACCTTTAAATGATACAGTAGCCCTTATTCTCTCCAGTGTGTCTCCGCTGAGAAATGCCACTTCATGTACATTAGATGTGGAAATAGTATAGGCTAACTGCTCAATTGAATATACTCAAAGACGTGAGGGTAGGTTTTGGTGTATTTATTACAATGTTTTCCAAGAGACAAAACCTATATACTGTATATAACAATATATATCAATCTTACCATGGTCCAAACCTTGGATTAGATTACAAAACAGTAATACTGTCCTAACTTTTCTGTGATATTGTTTCATTTCCAGGAAAACTTATGAAGGAGTGTATCTGTAGACATTCTCACGCTTGCAGATCTTACTAGAGCTTATCACGACAAGCAGAACAACAACTGTCAAATACTAAACAACATTTTACATATACACACAAACTATCACGTGCAAAAAAAACTTTAAAATACAACCATCTGGGAAAAAACAAGTCACCCTGAACCATACACTTACATAAAGAAAATCAAAATAATACTCCCACATCAAGGTAGATTAAAACATCACATTTCTCTTTTATAGAAATTACTTTTAAAGGGAATACGTTTAAGAAAACAGTTTGGTATTAACGAAATGCCAGCAGACAGCTGCTATGACAACTGTTTGTTTAATTTGGCACTATCCAGCCGAGGCTGCACCGGGCAGCCAATGGGTGGCTGAATAAGGATTGTCTTCTGGAATTACAGTAGAAAAAGGAGATTCTGCAAAAGAGGATGGAACGACTTGTGTCCCTTCTCACTGTAAAACACATTTGTCTTTCTGGCTGTACTTTCTCCTTCTCATCTCCAGACCTCGCTCCAAACGCTCATCTTCCTCCAGGGCCCTGCATTATGCATAGACACGTGCACATCCCCATGCATGCCATAGACACACACACACACACACACACACACACACACACACACACACACACACACAAACGTATATATTATAATTTGGTACACTGTATACAAAGCAACAAATACAAGTTAACAAATACACAAACAAACAAATACTGCAGTACAAGATTAAATAAAAACTACCCCCACTATAAACCGTACAACCTTAAAAATGTTGAAAAATCTATTTTTCTATCTTAATGTTGCACTGTATTAAAACTCAGGTTGCAAAAATAGACATAAACTGCCTTATCTTTTTGTATTTTCACACACACACACACACACTGACAGACATACATCCAAAGATCCGTCTCACCCTCTCTCCTTGGCGTCGATGTCTCGGATGATTTCGTCTCGTTGATTCACCAAAGACACAAGCTCCTGGAGAAGCAACTGCTCCCTCTGCTGGTGAGTGGATGTCTTTTGCCAGTCTGAAGGATAAACAATGGCACTTTACATAATGGTTTAGTAAATAACATTGCATTACAAAGTAAAATAACTAGAATTACATTGAGAACAGTTATTATAAACCTATACAGGTGTCAAACAGACTGGAACGCAGAGGACATGAGAAAAGACCTTGTTTTTGTTATTATAAATTTAGTAAATTACAATTAGGTCATTTAGCAGATACTTTTATCCAAAGCGACATACAATTACATAGAGCAGGTAGGGGTTAGGCATCTTGCTCAAGGCTCAAGGATGCTTATAGGTAGGCCAACTATAGGGCTTGAACCTCTTGGCTGGGAGTCCAACACCTAGACCACTAGACTATCCTGCCCCCTCAAACAGCTTCTTTGAAGGTAGGTAGTTACTATTGAAGTGTCATTCCACAGATAATATATTATATTATGTGAAAGTGGAACGTATCTTTATATAATAATCCATAGCTTTATATGGGCTCGTTTAAATGATACCAACCCTCTATAGCCATCATGACACGCAGTTCCCTCGTTAGTAGTTCAAATCGTCTCTCCAGGTCCTGTTCTTCTTGTCTGTAGACACAAACAGTCAGTAACCAGGCGGCGTGTGTGTGAGCTTGTGAGTGCGTGTGTGAGTGTAAGCTAGAGGTTAGTAGGTCTCGGGTTAGTGGGTGGGCATGAATGCACGTTTACAAGTGTGTGTGTGTGTGTGTGTGTGTGTGTGTGTGTGTGCGCGTGTGGTCTCACAGTAGCTCCAGATGGTCCTGTCTGCGAATCAAAGCGTTCTTCTTGTTGACCAGAGTGAACCACTCCTGAATGAGTTTCTCCTCTGTGTCGCGATCGCTTCCTGCACACACAGGCACAAACGGTCACAACACAACAACCTCCACTAGGGGACCGAATAATTCCTGAATGAGCCGTTTCATTCTGTGTTTCCACCATCCCACTGGGGAGTACATACCGCGCATACGTCTGTCAGTGTGTGCACGCGTACTGTACGCACAAGTGGTTTGTCTGTGTGTTCTTTGCACGCACCCTGTGTGTGTTCCTAACCTGTCTCCATGAGTCGACGGAGCCGCCGCTCCACCACGCCCGCCCGGGTGTCGATGTGCTTCTGCTCGGTCTCCAACGCTGCCAGCTCGCTTAACACATACTGACTGGTGTCCTGCAGACACTGACCACACACACACACACACACACACACACGCACACGCGCACACATGAACACCCACAACACAATGACAGTCACCCACGAAGAACAAAAGGGGAAAAAGAGAGAGACGACAAAAGAGCAAAGAAAGAGTGGTACAGCAGAGACAGGTATGGAGGAGGTAAGGTAAAGAGCGGAAGCAGGGGGAAAAGGAGGAAAAGAAGCAGATGGTCACAAGATTAGAGAAATACTCAAGAGGTATTATTAGATTATAATTGTACAGGTAGCAATCACTTTGGTAACTACGTTGATTTAGGTCCAGCCAAAGATGTACATAGCAAAGAACTTTAAAGTTGTCAGTAGGGGCTTTAACAGAGGAACAGAGATCTGGGAGTGGATATGAGCTCAAGAGGAGTTGACGAGGAAAGGGAAAATGAACAAAATGAAGGATGTATAGCGTACCATGGTCTCTTCTTCCTGTTTAGCAGACTGGGTTTCTGGTGCATTGTGAGAGTCTACGCACACACAATATGCACACAAACACTGTCAAGCACATATTTAGCATTTGGGAATATTTAAACGATTGTTAAAGCTATGTATTCTGTCAACTGAGACCAACCTGAAAAAACACTGTCGATCAGCACTACGTCACCCTAGACAGCACAGAACAAACATCCGCATAACAATTAATGGTTTGGCTTATTTTAAACAGGGACCACCTAACTATCTTAATGCTAGTTAATTGCTAGTTGGATTATAGATGTATTAAATATTTTGAAAATATCCTGTCCTCAGTATTTCTTTATTAGATGGTTTAATCCAAAATGACCATACAGTGAGTACAATGAGCCTACAGGTATTAAGGAGCAGGCAGAGGGTTAGGGGTCTTGTTCAAGGATGCTTATAGGAAGGCCCATGTTGGAGATCAAACCTAGGGCCGCTAGACTATCCCACCCAGTGTCATGTAATGTTTAAACAGAGAGGAAGCAAACCTGTGTATCTCCAACTTGGCTTTCACTCCTCATCATCCTCTTCTTTTTCATCAAGTCTGCATCCTTCATCTGAGCTAAACCCGACCTGGTCGCCTTGGCTGCCAGCCTTGGGGGCGGGACCGGGGTGATTGACTCCTCCCCTTAAATTATATGAAAAGAAGAGTAAGTAAAAGGTTAACCAATGATAAATACAATAGAATAGCTTATAAGTCAGTATTTGCAGAGGAGGCTAACACCTTTAGCGAGTCGCTTGGTCCTAGGAGGCGGGACTACCAGAGTACTGCTTCCTCCCTCCTCTAGACTGACGCCCGCCCCTTCCTGCAACCTGGCCATACAGAAAGCAGCTGTGTCGACATCGCTAGAGGCGGGGCCAGAGAGGGGAAGGCCATAGCTGGACTGGTTGCTGTTCTGTTCTATCTGCAGCACGCTCAGCTCCTGGTTGGTGAAGTGGGAGCGGATCTGGCTGAGGTAGGTCATGACACTAAGCCGGTCGGGGACAGACAAGAGAACCATGTCCGACGGTTCCAACAGGCGAGAGATGCCCAGGGCCTCAAAGCCATCAAACGCCTGTGGGCAAGTATACAAAATGACCAAACCGTTTCCCTAAAGTTGGTGTACAGTACTTTGTTTACTGCTTTGATAGAGCCATATTGTACTCAGAAACACAAGAAATTTACAAAAACGAAGGTCTTGTTAAGGCTTAATGTCTAACACTCTTTCCCAAACCCCCTACCGTCTTAGTTACATTCAGGGACTTAATAAACAGACAACTCTGAGATCAGTATAACATTCCATACTAAATGCCTAAATATTCCTGACCTCTTGGAACAGTTTTCATGTGGTTATGTGATGCTGTAAATCTCCAGATGTTACAGTGCTACTATATGCTACAAGGGCATTTATTTATGTTTACCTTCTTGTTGTTGAGCTTAATGTCATGGGGCACCAGCTGGTCATAATCTCTGATAGGAGACAGATAAAAAAGGCAGTTGAGCTAAAGTGTACATTTACAGCATTTAGCAGATCGCTTTCATCCAAAGCATCGTAAGTAAACACACACTAAGTCATCAGGGCTAACTTAGTTACTGAGCATTATATTTTTACATATCAACCTATCGTTAAGTACTTCAAAATTAATTTGTAATCGTACAAATGAGACGTCGGAAAACAGCCTGTATGCCGTACATCTTATCTGGGTGGAAGTAGTGGAGGATGGCACAGAATGCCAGGCCGTTCCTCCAGGAAGTGCTGAAGTTGGTGACCTTTATTCCCAGGTAACCTTGTGTGACCTCCTGACACCAGTGTAGTAGAGATTGACTGGAGCTCACCAGACCCTAACACATCAGTGGACGGGGTTTAGCGTACATGTCTGTGTATGTCATGTTATGTATGTTATTTATGTGCCCACTGCTGTATAGATACCTCCGATGTGTCATCCTTTGCATCAGCCTCCTCTCTGACCATTTTCACCGGTTCAGGGGTTGTAAGGTCAGAGGTCACCCCCTCTGCCTTCAAAGATGGAGGTGTCTTCCTCTCGCTGCGTTGGGGAGGGGTGAAGCCACTGTCTGGCACCTCGCTGGCCTTGGGGCTGGTGGGGAGAGCTTGGCCCTTCTCTACTGTAAGGCTGGGGATGTCTGTCTTTGTGTGCCTTGCTGGGAGAGGAAGGTCACGTACCCTAATAGGAGAAGTAACAAAGAAATTGACAAGATGAGTGAGGAACAGTGAGGATAAACTGGAACTCTCTTCTTATAGACTACCTATCAATGAGTACGCTCTACACATGCAAGATGGCGAAATAGCTGGAAATGCAGCCAACACAACAACAACAGTAGTATTTATGAAACGATAATGTTAGTTAAACTGTCAGTGAAGATCTTATTGCCAACCAGAGACTGAGGAAGAGGTGCACACACACACACACATACACACCAAGCCATTATACCCTAAAAGTGGAATGAACAAACCAAGCAGATGCAGCCAACCATTGCTAATGCCGAGTGTATGATTTTATATAGTTGATGTACAGGGCATGCAGAAACACGCCTAGATACATACATAAACACTCAAACACACAAACACAGTCTAGAGTGGTGCGGTATTATCTAGAGCAGCTTGGCCTGGCAGCCCTGGCTGACTTACACTTGCTTTGTTACTTCCTGTTTTAGCCCCTTCTCTTCCTGTACAACGCTGGCCTCAGCCAATTCACTGGCCTCTAGCTCTCCTTCTTCAACCAATGAGATTTCTTCCAGGCCGGTGATATGGGAACCGAGTGAATGCTGACCCTCGGAACTCCAAGGTTCAGTGCTTTCCGATTTCCTTTTGGGCTCTAAATGGTCAGTGTCAATATCACTGAAGTTGGGAATGAGGCGTTTCTTACCACGAGGGCCAGGGGCACGAGACGTATCGCCGGTCATCTGCCGGATTTTAGACAACAGAAGCCTCTCCTCCTCTTGAAGCTGCTGTTCTTTGGTTAGATGTCTGGCCTTAGCACTGTGCATTCTTGTGTCAGTTTGGATACCGCTGCTATCTGAGTCAGCGTGTGTGGCCGGCGGGAGCGGCCAGGAAACCACAGACGATTGGATGAGCTCATCTCTCAAAAGACTGGACTCTTCAATAACATCTCTACTGGCTTCTGTGACTAATACAGCAACGGTCACTGGTGGGACACTAGTGGTTTGATGGTTTCCAACTGCCTGTTTATACACAGGGGGAGGGCCAGGGTGAGGAGTGGCAGTAGGAGCTGTAGGGGATGGACGGTCCCGGCTGCAGATAGAGAGGGAAGTTATAGACCCAAACATAGAAATATTTGGGTGCTTTTAACAGAAACAACCACCAATAGATGCCACCAGTATCCTAACTATGTTCCAGGTACCCCTCATAATAATAAGAACCGTAACACCTACAAGTCCAACCCCTTACTGAAGAGCAACACATGCCATAAGATACTATACTACTAATAAAACATACCAAAAGAACCCTTGCCATGTTATGCAACATTCCTTATTGTGCCACAAAAACATAGATACAGATTGAGTAATTTTAGAGGTTCTGCTTTTGCATGCTGGCATTACTGTTGGCATTTCATTCACAAGATGTATGTTACAACCAGTTGCCCACCATTAATATTATTAGGTCTTCTGTGACTAATACAGCAATAATCTACAACATGTAATTGTATGTTGCTTTGGATAAAAGCTTCTGCTAAATTACCTAATTGTTATTGTAATTGTAATTATTAGCACCAATCACAATGGTTGCTAACGTTTTAGACGTGTCACAATGCATTGTGATTTGTCATAACCAAAGCACTGTTTGAGTTGGGAAGTTAGTTTCCCTGCACAAACAACAAAAGAGGATGTTGTTTGGACGAACATGAAAAATCACATGCGAAAACAATCCAGAACAACAGGGCCTCCATGGTTTCCTTTAAACCATGGTGAGTCAAAGCGTCAGTTATTGTCAAAAGCAAAGACAAAACAGACACCTTGGTGTAGACAAAGCTCTTTTGAGTCTGGGATGTTATCTCCCAACCAAGAAGTTCTAAGTTCAGTCCGCAACTCTAACCCCTACCAGCTCCTAAATACAAGTGCCAAAAGCAAGTGCCACTTTTGGCCAAAAGTGTCTAAATGACTAAGGGCCCTAGTTTCCTGGTCAAGGAACAAGCGGAGGCGCACCTCCACGGCGCACCTCCACGGCGCACCACCACGGCGCAAGTCGATCTAAGGTGTGGCCAATACGTTTTTGCTAATTTCGGGACAGCGGTAAATGGGCGAAATTGCGGCACAGTTGTAAAAGGGTTGGATTAGAAGGAATAAATTATCAGTAGGAGTGGTGGGTGCTGTCTTCAATTACGGCCAATCAAATCATCTCCTCTGATTCCCTTTAACAGCAGCGCCCTCTCTGTCTCGGCGAACTGCAAATTTCGTAATAGACGGCAAAAGTCCAGACCGGCAGAAAAGCTTCTCCCGGGAGGAAACACCTCGCGCACAACAAAATTGTCATTACGTCTGCGTTAGCGCTACCACCGGTCTTGTGCCGTCCAGAAAATAGAGCCCTAATTGTAAATTATAATTGCTACAAGCTCTACACACATTCTTCCTTACTTCCCCGTCCCCCTGCCCCTCCTGCTGTTCGTCCCTGTCACCCCTCTACTCACCCCCCTTCCCCGTCCATGTACAGCTCAGCTAGCCAGACGGTTCCCAGGTCTTTCTGTCGTCGCTCTACCTCCTCCTCCTCCTCCTCCTCCTCCTCCTCCCCCACCTTTCTCATCCACATCGGGATGCCACCAGGTTTAAGACTGGAGTTCCCTCTTTTAACCAGGGTTGGACCAGGTTTACCCCACGCTCCCTTGCCATCAGGGTCTCTAGTCTTGGCTGACCTGGAGTCAGCCTGGTGCAGTTTTGGTCGGACAACTGGGAGGGAGTCTGCCGTGGGGTTGGCTTTTACGCCCATCTGGTTGGATAAAGCAGGACTGGATTTGGATTGTGTTCTGTCAGAGTGGGCCTCCAGCTCCCCCTCCCTCAGCGGAGGCCAGGCGTCTGATTGGCTGCTCACCACTTCCAGGTTGTTTTGTGTTGACGGAGAAGCGGGAAGCACCAGTCGTCTCCACTCTGGTTGCTCCTCTTTGTTCTCCCGATGCCCCCATCTCTCTCTGTCTTCTCCTCTTCTGTCGATCTCCCCTTCCTCTCCCCTTTTTCTCTCCTCCGTTCTTTTAACTCCTTTGTCTTTCTTCTCCCTGTTCTCTTTCTCCCTTCTCTCCTTCTCCTCCCTTTCTATCCTTTCTTTCTCCTTCCTCTCCTCCTCCCTTTCTAACCTCTCTTTCTCCTTCCTCTCATTTTCTTCCCTTTTTTCCTTCATCTCCCTTTCTATCCTTTCCTTTTCTTCCCTTCTCTCCTTCTCCTCCCTTTCTATCCTCTCTTTCTCCCTTCTCTCCCTTTCCTCCATTTCTATCCTCTCTTTCTCTTTCCTCTCATTTTCTTCCCTTTTTTCCTTCATCTCTC
>JAOEHI010002492.1:0-11624 GCA_025447815.1 Percopsis transmontana
GTGAATGGTTGATTAGATAATTGCATTAATGAGAAATTGAACAGGTGTTCCTAATAATCCTTTAGGTGAGTGTACAAACAGCTGCACCTTGGTATCAACATCAAGTTTGGCAGCAGTGTCAATACTAGACAAGTTGTACATATTATGTTCTATTGTAGATTATTTCCAGAAAATATTGTTGCCTGACCTTTTTTAGTTTTTTCAGTATCTGTTAACAGTATATTAATTCCAATTCCCACTCAAATACAATTACACTTAGGTCATTTAGCAGACGCTTTTATCCAAAGCTATACATGGTTTTTATTACATGGAGCAGATAGGGGTTAGGCATCTTTCTCAAGGCTCAAGGATGCTTACCGGTAGGCCAACTCTGGAGCTTGAACCCACAACCTTTCAGCTGGGAGTCCAACACCTCTAGGCTATCCTGCCCCTTCAAGTTGGTGGTGGAAATGTACACGAGGTTGCACTTTATATGCTACCTACTACCCAGAGAATGCCTTCTCTTACTTGCACGTAAACATGGTTGTCTTTACAACTTTACTTTCCAATATTTTCCCACAACATGACGGGCAGTGCAGGGCAGGATAGTCTAGTGCTTTGGGCGGTTGACTCACCTGAAAGTTTGTAGTTTCAATCCCCATTGAGCCCAGTCTACCTGTAAGTATCCTGGAGCAAGACGCCTAACCCCTACCTGCTCTTTTAATATGTGTAGTTTGTAGAGCTTCACCAATACTGGATTTTTGGGACCGATCACACCAATGTTTCAGTATAGTCACACATTTTAGCATGGATCACTCAAATTTGTTTATCACAGAGAAGTTGTGACAAAGTTACTTTGATTATACACCTTTCCTCAAGTTATTTGTCAATATCAGCCAAAATATGTCTGTTATGTGCCAACGTCAGCAAAAACATTGGCCTTTCAATATATTGGCCATGCTCTATTCTTTTGTTCTGAAAGTAGTCCCTGAAGTAGCATATAGGATTATTCGTAGACTATTTCAGCATTGTATACCTTGTGTTTTGTAAAACACAGCTAAAAGAAACTAAATGTTTCTTAGTATATCTGCACTCCTCCTCATTATCCCTGCCGTTTTATCCCTCAGTCTCATCATTTCTAACTTTTTTCCTTCTATTTGCTCTCTCATTATCACTTCTTCTGTCTCATTTCTCCACACACCTCCCTGATAGACCACAGCTGTGCTCTGCATTTCACTTTGTAAGCTTACCACGTTATTATTGTAAGCAAATGTACTGTAACAGCAAGTCTAATATACTAATTTGTCGGCTCCACAATCCATCTGCCCAATTTGTGTGTTTTTGTTGTAGACTGATTGATAACCCCTAGATTCCTAGATTGCTAACCCATTCTCTAAAGTACATTGCTGGGCCACGGGAATTCCACCAATGCTTCCAGCCAAATGCTATATATCCTGTGCCATTGGTATAGCTGAGAGCACTCAGGGCCGGGGGAGAATATGGAGGCATGTCCAGAGTGCTTATCTGGCTGCATCCCAGGCCATGTAGTTGATAGGCTGAGAGAGAGACACAGAGAGGGACTTGGCAATTGCCAATAACCTTGAGGAAAGAATAGAGTGGTCCAGCAGTTGAAGATAACGATGGCAAGAGACTTCTGCGTGGGCGGCTCATTGATTGGCGCTGTAAACAGACTTTGGCTGTGCCTGATTATGCCTCATTGGGCTGAATGAACGTTACGTTTAATATGCTTCTCCTGAAGCAAAACTTTTACATTCGCCCTGAAGGAAGAGCGGATGTTTATTTTGTTTGAAGGAGGCTTTTTGTAAAGGTTTAAAGGAAATATGTTACTTCTTACCTAATAGCTAGAACAATACTAATTAATATTGTATGTCTGCTAAATTGACCATGCTGTTTTTATTCCAAGGCTTTAGTTTGAAATGCTCAGCCAAAGAAAGACTGCAGTACTGTATGTGGGTTGATAGATTTGGGAAGGCCGACTTGAATGCATATCAGAGTGTTATTTTGCATTGCTGTGTGTGTTACAATCTTCAGGATCATCTTCAATTATCTCAAGGTAATGCGATTTTTAGAATCCAGTGCCGACCAACTCTAGTAAAATAATAAAAAAAATAAACGATTTCTTAGTTGTAGAGTTTTTTTTTATTTTTTCTTCTGTTTTTAGTTCTCTCTATTTTTCTATTCGCAACATCAGTACAGCCATCCAGTACTCAATCTCTCCTACATCCCAGAGAAAGAGTAATTTCATACAATCGCCCTTGGCTTAATAGCTGGGGAGAGGCAATAATAGTGAGTTGGCAAATAGTTTATTTGTTTTCATTAAAGAAAGCATGTTATGGATAGCTTGAGCTCCTCACTTCACTTACCCTCCACTGTGTTCTTTGTATCTTTGTATTTACACTAAAAAATAAATGATCCAAATGTTTTGTAGATCTCATGGAGTCCAGTAGACGAGTCCTTAGGGAATCTTGGGAGGCATAAATAATTTAGTGGGATTGTAAATGCTTCTGCATGGCACCTGTTGTTTTTTTTTTTTATCCCTACAGAGACATATGCTGAAGAACCAATGAAAGTGCTTATTCTCTTATGTTTTAAAAAAAGAGTGTAGCAGAACAGGTTCAATTTCACACTTTTACCATCTCTAGCCCAGTTGAGAAGAAATGACACAGCCTGTCTCAGGGTCTTCGTCGTCACAAAGTCTGTTGCTTCTGTTCACAGACCCCATCTGACAACTGATATTTTAAAGCAGCTAAAGTCCCCCTCACTGATGTCTTCCCATATAAAAATATGGGTGCTCCCCTCAAACGTAGCATTGCAGAAAACCACAAAAAAAAAAAAAAAAAACTGTGGTCGACTCTATATTGTGGTTGGTTTCGGACTTGGTAAATTACATCGTAAAAGTTGTAGTCTTTTGTAGCAGTGGTTTGCAAAAGGCTCCTGTTTTTGCTGAATGTACATTCTCAAAATGTAAAATGACGCTCTTGAAAGTTAAATTAAAAAACGTCACTCTGTAAGAGCTTGTCATTAAAGAATGTCAAGGGAACGAGTACCGCTGCGTTGCACGTGACACCCACACATCATCCCCCCCCCCGATGTCTGTTCTCCAGGCTCATTCCCTAAACCTGTCACACTTCTCTGCCCTCCATCCCTCAATCCCGGGAGCAAATGGGGAGCCGGAGTGTGCAGAGGTCCCAGGCAGCAGGTCTCGCTGCTGCATACCAAAGACTGCGCTCACTCTCCTCTCCTCTCATCTTCTTCTCCTCTCCACTGTTGTTTCCCCGGAACAAACTCGCCGAGCGATGGGACAGAAACCGAGGCCGCCCTGACTCAATAATCGTCTCTCCGCAGAGCGCCCAGCCGGAGGCCATGTTGGTAAACTGCTGCACGTGCGGAGTGACATAAGGTTCCTGGTGCTTGTTTATACCGCTGCTGTTCTTCTTGTGTGTTTTCCCCCTCTTCCGCTGCCAACACTGCGAGCCGCAATGCAGTATAGTGAATACCAACAACATAGATAGTTTAATATGAGCCGTGTTTCTCGCTGGAGGGAGGCAGAGAGGGAGCGCTTGGCAGGCATGTTAATCGGCGACGGTAAATGTGCTGATTCAGTGACCCTGCCTCTTTCATGCTGGTCAGAGCGGCTGGAGCGTGGTGTCGGCAGAAACCATGTCTCGACTGGTGTGTTGTACACACACACACACACACACACATCGAACAAAATCTTCCTCTTGAGATTCACACCCTCCTTCGTCCCTGGCATGAATCCTAATTGGTTTCTGTCCACCAGTAAGTCCTTTTTCCAGCTGTTTTACCACCCGCCCCCTCGAGATAAGATGAGGTCAGCCTATAAATAATGTGTAATAAATGGGAGAGACCAGCGCCTGGCACCTCCCTGGCATGAGAAACAATATAGTCGCCGTTTTAAAGCTATGGCCGATAATTGTAATTAACCCCCGGCGTTGACCTAAGCAAAGCTCCGCTGAATCACAGGCCCTGGCTCAGTAATGGCAACTTACTTGGTCTGGCAAGGCGCAAGATTGGTACCTATGTCATTCTTACAGACACTGTCATTGCTTGCCGGTCTGAGCAGTGCCACATACGATATGATATGCAATATTGATAAGAAATATTTATTTATGCCCCCCCCCCCCCCCAGAGAGGCTTAGATGAACCACAGGGGGTCGTCTGGCCCTTATACCTCACCACCAAGTGCTTGTGAAGAAAGGTGTGCTTCTAGAACAGTGAGACGCCACTATACCTGACCCTGATGGCTGTCAGAGCAGAATGGTCACAGGCAGATAAGCTAAGGAGGGGGGGGGGGATGGAAAACGGGCTGTTTATAAAAAAAGGTTCGCAGGTGCAGATGTGGAGAGAGGGGAAATTCTCAGCTACCTGGTTGTTGATCTGATTGAATTGGGTCTTTTCCAGAGTGTGTGGGTGGGGGCTTGGTTTCTCTCTGGCCTCCATATGAGACATCCCTCTGGTGTCGCGACGCCAATAATGGGAATGGAGAGGAGTGACAGCTGGCGCGCTGCCGCTCGTCACCATTTTTTTGAGGAGCTTTTTCTTCTCGAGCGAGAAGCTGGTTAAAGAGCGAGGCGGCGGAAAATGAAAGAAGAAAGGAGGCAGCAGAAGCACGGGGAAGGAGATGACCGAGAAATACCAATTTCATGCTGAAAACTCTCCCCGCATTAATCATTAAAATGAACGCACCGCTGTAACAGATTACCCCTTGTTTAAACACTTCTTTTTGTGCACTTTAATGCTTGGCCCTCTGTGTGTGTGTGTGTGTGTACGTCGATTGGTCTCCACTTGTAGTGGCCTTTTGGAGGACGTGCTTTCTTTCGCAGGACTTTGACCAAAGCGACCAAAGTCTCTGGGATTTCTGTGTCCGCAGGCGCTCGCCAGCCTTCGCCTCTTTGATGTGACATTGCAGGTTCATTTATGGGTGCCCTCCGTTTCCTCTCTCTACTTAAAAAGGTGCATGGGTTGAGGTTTTGAGAGGTTTTGGTATCTTCTGTAGTCGCGTGTGAGCTACCAGTAGTAGATTGGTGTTGTCAGAAATCCAAAAAGCGTCTTAAAAACAGACTTAAACATAAAGCAGGGCGAAACAGATGAAAATGAGCCTTTCAATTCTCCAATGTTCATATAAATATGACCTCATATGAACAGTGTTCCATTTACATTACATGAATTTGAGTGTGAAAGTAGATCCGGTTGAGCCAGCGTATTCATTTGTCAGTAGGAAATGACCCCCCCATATAATATAATGTTAATAGAACACAAAGCTCAGAAGACTTTTTTTTTTTTTTTTGGTGCTATATATTGGTTTGCATGGACAAGAAAGGACCGGTAAAGGTTCCCCTACCTCTGCATGCATGTTCCGCAGCGTATCTCCGCTCCTGCAGTCCCGCTCTATATTTACTCTATGGGCAATAAAGTAGTTAGGAGAACACTAAATCGCAGTGTTCAGTCTCGGGCCTGGCTGTAGTACTCCAGCTTTGGCCTCCTGCCAGCGCTGATGGGCCTTCAGTCAATACTCTCTCTGCCAGCGCAGACCAGTCAGCTGTTTGGCCGTGCCTCCTCGAACCCCCAACAGATCGATTTTGAGGCCATTGCGCTGCTGCCGCACATGACAACATTTCGCATTAAACGCACATAAAACCCACCGTCGTCCCTGCGCGCGCCCTCACAGTAACCACCCACTCTGCCAGCTGCTGCTGTGGCCCGGTCTGCTCTCAGAGCTGCGTCACTCGCGGTACCTCTGCCAGAACTTTAGCGCGGGATGTGTGTGTATTTTATGTCAGAGTGTAGAGATGGATACCCTGTGTGCTCTTGTGTTTTCACATTACTTAAATAACAGCTCTATTGCAAAGCCTGTTTTGAATTATACCGCTCCCCCCACTATCATTCAGGTATGTTACTGCACCTGCATTGACAATGTAATAGTTACTAGTTGGTTACTGGTTTTGTCAACGCTGGTGCGGTATAACAAAATGGAACATGCCCATAAAGTAACGTTGTGAGCTACAACTGTGTTTACTATGATAAGGGTTCATTAGAGCACACACAGGTGTTTTGAATTAATATGGCTGATCACACCTAGGTGAAAAGGACCTGTTGTCGAGTAAATTGCCAAAACGATGTCCTCTGGACATCACCAAGGACACTGTTGATGGCGTTTACGCATGGACACGCAGACTGGAGGAAATGAACCCACACAAAAAAAGGCTGCATGCAGATTGAAAATAAATCCTACCCAGGTCACCGGAGTCAATCTGAAGTGGTAATTGTCTCTAGATGCAGAATAGGACGTCGCCGTTTTCTCACCCTATCATCAACGCGCGACGTGCCTTCCTCCTCTCCGGAGGTAAGTCACGCTCTCGTGGAGAGCAGGTCCCGCTAGAGTGTCCTGCCCTCATTGGCATTCATGGACACCAGGTCCTCTATCCGGCCAATTTGCTTTGCTTAGCTTGTTAAGTTTTCTAACGGGTTATTGATCGGTTTCAATCATGTCCTTGTCAAGGCAGCCGCGCCATCCAGAGCTGCATGAACCCCTGATCTCCATGGAGACAAAGGAAGGACATTTTCTACAAACGCACACATACATTCTCAACAAAGCCACATATTACAAATATAGGAAAGAAAATAATGCGAACCACGTTAAAATTATAATTTTAATAATGGATGGCAAAATGTTGTACCTGGGTTTTTCATGTTTAGCCTAAGGAAAGTGAGCCTGATTTAAAAACATGATGACAGCATGTTGTCTTCTTGTGTTCTCACAATTTGTGTTTTTTATTTTGTGCTAATAAGACAGTCTCAGTTGATAATTGCGAAAGTTTTAATGTAGTCGCGCCAGTGTGTGAAGCCCACCCCCTTGCTATTTGTTTGCTGTATAACACGGTAGAACCCCAGGGATCAAATCCAAGGACATTTCTATTGTAAGTAAGGAAGCATTGTTGCGTCTGTCTGCCTACCTGCCTGCCTGCTCGCTCCCCGGTGTGGAATGTCCGCAGATGCTGATAACCGGGGCCAGAGTTGCTATTGTTGTTAATCCTGGGTTTATGCCGTTAATCCCAAACGGAGCATTGTTTTAGCTCCATACGTCTGGAGGAATATACTCTCATTTCACATTGTGTAGTTTTTAAGTTTATGATTTTGATACTGAACAAAGACTGTGCCAATGGGCTGTGCTATTATCTACCATCTTCTCCCATCAGGGTTCAGTTGAAAGACATCTTCTTTCTTCTGTATCAAGGTTATTAAAATATAACACTCAATGAGACAGGCTGTGTCAATTCCGCAGGACATGTTTCTAATGCAAGGTTATACATTAATGCAATGTGAAGACATGCAATGGGACGATGATTAAGGATGGCAGTGAAGCCGCATTATGGAATATTGTTTCAGATGACTAGCAAACTGCCTTCATACTTGACAGAAGAAAAATAATGTCACCCATTAATGTCGGCCTATCTTCTCTGTTCATAATGTTTGCCTAGTGTTTGTTGGGAAGCAGGAGCCATGTGTTAAATAGATATTTTGGGTTTGTTGAGCACAGTGTGTGCTAGGAAGTTCCATTTGTGTATTGTTAGCAACAGGCGCTTGTACTGTGAGGCATTTCCTTGTCTTCTCTGCCAGCTACTGTTTAAGGTCATTGTGGAGCTGTGGCTGTACATAAGACTCCCCTCACGTTGTATGAAAGCATTCTTCTCTCTGACAACTTGTGCAACGGTAAAATAAGATTAAATGTTACTTTAAGTGCAGCTATAACCTAGTAACAGACATCAGTGGAGGTCCTTGATGTAAATGTAACTACCATCTTTGTTTTGCATAGCATCTGTCTTTGGCAAACCTCTGTCTACAGTCAGTGTCTTTGTTTGTACTGGTGTCTGTATGAGCTTGTCTGAATCATTTTCACCTGCGAATAACACCCAGTGTGTATACTGTATATGAAACGGCCTGCATGTCCCTTAACCCACTGTTTATGCCCTGAAGACACCATACATGGCTGTGCTTGAATTATAGGAGGAATGTGATCTGACAGGTGTCTGCGTAGTGTGGCCACAACCGGTTTCTTTTGTTTCCAGTGTTAAAAAATGAGATGTTTGATTGAATGTTCGATTTACATGCCATGTACTTCACGTGTCCTGATTTACATCAGTTGTAGACATTTTTAATGAATAACGCCTTTCTCAATTTCAGGGACAGTAAAACGGACAGTGGGAATTCATTTATACTTTCTGCCAGACCACATAACAAACATAACTTAACTCTTCCTCTGCGCTACATTCCTGTGTCCTGACGAAAGTGAAAGCTCCAGACTGTTGCTGTGCACAGATAGATCTACAGCTATTTAGCTAACTTCTAGATATCAGGGTTCTTCTGTGATACACCTACTGTACACTAAACCATGTTCTTAGATTTCATTTTCCATTCCATCTCCCTTAATCTTGCATTTATTGGAATATTACTAGCAAATGAATCAGTTTTTCCTGCCCGAGGTAATGGTGAAAAGCTTGACTAAAGAATGTGTAAAGTCCCGTGATTCAGCTTTTGGTAAAGGGGGGATTTGCCTGGAGCAAGTGCAGCGGCCATGGCCCATGGTCATGCTATCGGTCGGTTCTCGGGCTGCTGCAGGGCTTACTGTAGCTGCGATATTTGGAGGACTCTGAATTCTGGTGTCATCTGGCTTAGATGATGGCACAGCTCTCTTCCTCATTCAACACTGTGCTTGCAAGCATTGCAGCCACACACAATTACACACACTGTGTGTGTGTGTGTGTGTGTGTGTGTGTGTGTGTACACACGGAGAGTTGCAAGCTGTAAATCCCTCCTTTTTAATAGCATAATATAATGGCATGTGACAAAACCGTTTGAGGTGCTCATGTCGTCAGTCATTTTAATTAGCATAGACTTCTATTTTCAGAAATCAGAAGACAATGACATGTACCAACAGATGTGAGCGCAAACGCACACAAGCGTACACACACAGAGCAACGCGCCACAAAGTGACGGATACAATCTAAGGTACTCCTTGACAGCCACCAATCCTTACTTTGACCTTTCTGACCCCTCCGAAGTGTAGCTGGCAGTTGGACTCGCAGGGAAGCTGACCAGACAGACCTGTAGCAAAAGGGAATTATTCACATCGTATAGCTCGGTGAAAACTAAGCATGTCTGCGGTTTCGGAGTACTGGCACAGCATTACAGAGACAGTGCATGACGGCATGCAAATTGGGTCTCGCGTTCAATGTCATGCACTGATTTGAATGTTGAACACTCTATGGTGACGAGGAGGATGTTGAACGCCATGATATTGGGATCCCGTAGGACGACGTAGTAGCAGCAACATATTATCTTACGGTCTGTCCTTGGCTTGAGCTCTCGGGTGTAAACCAGAATTCCCACAAACCCCACCAAAAAAGTAACTTGAATGATCATTTATTTAAAAACCCAAATGAGCTGCTGAAAAATCTTAAAAGCAGCCATGAGCGCGCCCCCCCCCCTCCACACACACTTGGCCCTGCCCTGCGTGACTTTCAAACCCCGAGCAAGTGGCAACAGACATAACAGGTGTATTGGTGTGTGCAGGTTCAAGCTGAGGCCGATTCTAGTTTTTCTTCTTCTTCTTCCCATCCCATCGCACTTTTCCGCTGTGTGTCCTCCACTTGCCCTTGTGTTAACCCTCAGATTTGTGCTCCAGCGGGCTCCGCCATATGCAAACATACGACAGGCATTATCTCGCCCAAATAAAATGCTAGTTTGCACGCGCAACTGATGATCTGGACTTGTAAACAAAAGCTTGCAAGTACCGCTCACTGGTGTGTATCTCATTTCTATTGGATGAAACCCAGAGCAAGAGATTGAGAGAGAGGTATGATGCAACGGCTGAGCGGAGCGCCAATATTTACAGACAGACTGTTTGCTCACTATTCGCGCAGAAGCCTCCCCGGGCTGTGGTCGTGTTTTGTCAGAGGTAGGACTCTGTTAGCCTTCCAGCTCCTGCAGGCCCTTGCAAAAATAGACACACGAACTTCATGTGTGATCAAATGTCAACCACATATGAGGTTCACATGTACAGGTATTTTTTCTATGTTTACTGCACCGTGATAGATGGATAGTATAAACACTCCTCCGTCCTGGGCGCCCCCACCTTTGCTTCTATTATTGGGATGTGCTTCGATTCATTCTTCTTCGTCTGCCTGGTGATGCGGGGTGGCAGGGCGCAAGTGGCCCCCATGCTTTCTTCTTCACAGGCCTCTCTGCCAAAAAATACACCTCCACCGACATCCTGTGTCTGTCTGTCTCTCTCTTGCTCTCTCCGTCTGTCTGTCCGTCCGTCCCCCACCTTGTCTTTCCTCCTGTGTTGTGTTCATCATATTGCTAAGGCTGGGGGTCTCTGTCTCAGAGCTGTCTCCTCTCTGTTCCATGTAGTGGGCATGGTGTTTGTTTGAAAAGAGACAGGGGGAGGGAGAGCTGTGGGAGGCGACTGGGAAGGATTCATCTTTTCATGCAATTCATGGACGGCACCTCCAAAAGGCCTCCCACTGAATAAACCGGGAGCGGTGACGGGTCTTGTTTTTGATGTGAGATGAAACTGTTACCTGGCACCGACAACGCCCGTTTCTCAGATTAAGACTTCCACTGGCATGTAGGCAAACGGGTGCGGGTAACAGTACACCAAGTGCATCAGTTTACTTCCCCAGTCTCGTGTAATAAAAAGTAGTCAGCCCTTCCCCTTTGTCCCCAGAGGATGCCTGGCCCATTAGCCAAGAACTAGCCACACTTGTTTGTTGGTTTCGGGGGAGTTTCTGAGCGGCATTGTGTTTCCACATGGAGCCTGTTCTTCCACATTCAATGGCTCCGCGCCTCACTCTGCTTTGTCGGCAGTTTTAAGGTGAAGGTAATTGTCGGGACCTGCGGCTCGTGAAAGCCTCTTGTTTTGACACTTAGCTCTGCGACCCAAAGTTTATTTCCTCCCCTTTTTCCTGTCCTTGACAATCGGTGTGCAGTGACAAAGCACCCGGGGATGAAAGTATTTGGCCACAAAGCCCTAACTAGCGACCAAATGGGTGTCCGTTACACCCACTGACATCCAAGCTCTGGGAATGAGGGGTGTAGCCTATTCACCATGTCTTTAAAGATTTAAAGAGAGAGGCTGGCGGTGCAAGGTTTAAGATGACACGCAAGCTTACATGTGGCGTCATTCTAGGTACATGCAAACCATTACAGTCTCCGGTCATGACTCGGTGCTGGTGATAAAAATTGGCGTATATACCGCCGCCGTTGTACAAAGGGATAATGAGTACGTTTCGGAATATAGACGAGGGTTTTTTGTGCGCACACAGACACGTGCATGAATGTGTGTGTGTACGTAGGGTTTGCGCGTGAACGCTTTTTGAGCGTGTCCAAGGACACTGGCGCGACAAGGGGGAGTCAGTATTGTCATACTGAAGCCAATTAGCCCGTTGTGCAGTCCCCTACTGGGTCCCGCTCAGAGAAAGGTCTGACGGTCTGACGTTCTGGCAATGCAGCATCACAGTTTCTTCGCACGCACGCACGCACGCACGCACGCACGCACGCACGCACGCACGCACGCACGCACGCACGCACGCACGCACGCA
>JAOEHI010002493.1:0-11622 GCA_025447815.1 Percopsis transmontana
TTTTGTGTTTTATGTGTTTTTATTATTGGTGGGGTGTGGTGTGTGTTTCTTGAGCTGTGTGTGTGTGTGTGTGTGTGTGTGTGTGTGTGTGTGTGTGTGTGTGTGTGTGTGTGTGTGTGTGTACATAAAAGTCCAACTGTAAATGGTGGCTCGCTGATAGAACACACCGAGGCCCTTGTCAGCCACTGGATGTCAACATGGGAGTTTTTGTAACATTATCCAGGTGGAGACAGACAGATAGAGGTGGCTGTCACCGCCAAGACCTCCCTAATCCACTACTGTGAGCTGCCACCAGTGGATTTCACCACACAACTGAATGACTTAACAACAAGCCCTATCCCAGCAATAAAATAAACATGTTCATAGTGTGGAAGATCTGTCTAAATTATTCTAAAAGCACCCATTTTGGGCATATGTGTTTTGTCTCCAGTGAAATTCCTCGGTTGAGAGAAATTACTTTCAGCTAAAGACGCATCATACATTTCTGTCTGAATGGGACAAAACAAACATGCACACAATCACAGCTTCATCTATACAAACAGAGGAGCTGGTAATTTAGTTTAATTTAATAATTTAAAGCACTGGGTTAAAAACTTGAATATTCTCAGCCTTGGCATGTTAATTATAGTTGTAGTTGTTTGACATAGCCTACTGTCAAAATGAGAAATGAATTACAAGCTTACAATTACAAGCTCAAATATTACATTTCTAATGCTGAATGGGTTTAAATGCTAATTATATTACAGTAAAAGTACAACAGTCAAACAGACTACATCAGACGTATTAACTGTCCCTGCATTCAGATGTCACCCATTTTGTAACGTTTAGAACGGTCAATGCCTTTTGTGTCCTGCTGAGGGCAGGAGAGACAGGCCCTCTATTGAACATCCCTTTCAGCTGAAACCACTTGCAATCAGAAAACCTCCATTTAATTACAACACACAGGAAATTACTGGGTGAATGGGTCAGGCGTTGATAAGAGGCTGAGCCCATGGGGATGACAGCTCCTGAAAGCTGAGCGGCCCCCATCACAAGGCTGACTTATCGCAAAAAGGCCGGCAATCTGATAGTACTGTCAACCAGATTCATAATTAATATATTTATCAAATTAATCGCTGAAAAAAGCCCCGGCCTCCCGAACAGGGAGCAGATTCATAGGCCGCTGGCTCTGCTTACAGCTAATAATGGCGCTGTCAGGGAAAAAGGCCTTGAGCTGGCCGATGCCCCGGGCCCTCATGACAGACAAATTGCTCCTCTGAGTAGAAATGATATGGGGAATTCAGAGTGAATAAACTAAAAAATGTCATTGTTTGGTGATAACCACAATTGCACCCTTGTCTCAAATTCTGCATATTGAGCTGGACGAACATGAAAGGTAAATTTTCTGTTTCGTGAAGCTAGAAGAATACCAGTTTTTCTGCTTTTATTTTTTACAAATCACTCAACAGGCTTTGTTTTGTCTACACACCCAGCACTTCAACGTGTTGAAAAAAGATTGCTGAGGATGCGTAATATTTGATTACACCTAACAGTAGAATTAAACAAAAAAATGAAACCTCTGAAACATCATGAAGTCTAAACAAAAACTTCATTCCGATTTGAGTTTAAAAGCTTACAAATATTTGTAATTGAATTCCCTATAAACTTTTTTATATTTATTTAATTTGTTTGTTGGGTGAATATTTCACCAATAAAGCACCAAACATCGAAATAAAATGCAAATCTCTGTTTAGGCGGGTTGAGGCAGGTCCAGTATCATGTCAGAGGTTTAAACAAGGCTGTGAGGCCGTTAGTGCAGATGAAAGGTACTCATTGTGGGGTAATATGTCCTCCTTTTGCCTTTCTAAACGGTCCACCTGGCTGAACATATACCTCTAAAGATACGTTGCACCTTTTGACAGTTCCCCTTTGAAGGCGACATAGTCGAAACACACAAGGGGGGGAGATATGCAAGCCTATAGCTGGACCTCCTTTAGTCCCTGAAACTATAAAGCGCTGGGACCTGAGCAAGACCCACAATTTGAGCTTTCAACAAGACACCCATTCATAGTCTCCCTGCTGTGGCTGAGCAGGTCCTACCTGGAACAGGGTGGGGCATTCTTTAACCTGAGAGAATGTAGAGCAAGGCAAACCAAAGCTGCATTTTTGTTTGTAATAAAGAGCTTGGGGTTAGTGTAGTTTTCCCTGCACATGTCTAGATGCATACAGTATGTGTCCCTGTATCCACTAGAGCAGGAAAGAACCAATCGTGGCTAAATGCAGTTAGAAGCAACCGCTGTTTTGTTAGCTTGTATTCACTAGGTAGCACTCCATCTTTGTCCATCTTTAAGGCCTTTCTCTAAGGTTTTGCCCTGAGCTATTCTGGTTGGTCTTCTGATGCAATACACAGTGTACTGTACAGTATGTTATAGCTACAGTATATGTTACTCATTGGCAACATTCCATTGATGTTTCTGATTATAACTCAAATCCAGTTCCTTCAACAATTGTATGGTAACAGGAATCGCAGTCACATTAGATATTTGTATCAAGGGAATTTAGAAGGTTTTATTGATATATTGTATATTTTGCAAAAACGTCGTTAAATGCACGGGGCCAAACCTCAGGCCTGACATTATCTCAGTTTATACATGTATTTTGTTTTTGATAAGCGGATGGGGCCCCTGTCTTATTAAAGACATGCCGGTCCAACACAGGGACACGTGGTTCTGTTACCAGCTGCTACTGTGTTGAAGGGCTTGGCTGACAATGAACAGCTAGACTGTAGCGGCGCCCCATCTGGGTCCTTTAAAGGAATGAAAGGCATGATTGGTCATCATCCTAGGTCATCACAAACTGATTCTAGAGCTGTAGATTAACGGACAAATCATCATCAGGCCTATAGCATGTAAGAACTGACTTCATTGTTACTTTCTGAACTGAAAACAATTTCAGCTGATTATTGTTTCTATTTGTTCAGCAACGAATGTTTGTTTATAATAGAACCATGTTGTTTCATAATCATAATCTGATATGGCCCCCCTAATGTAAAAAGATGTTTATGATGAGGCCAAAAGCAGATCCTTTGGGTCCTTTTGCCCCCGGTGGCAGCGTTGCTGTGGACAGAGTGGGTCCACACTTCAAGCGCTACAAATTGCGGCAGGCAGGTTGTAAAGGGGTTTTCAGCGAGGCCTGACTGCATCAAACAACTTAGGCAAAGAGCTCTCTCTATAATTGGCAGCTATTACAATATGTAGCAAGAGAGGTTCACCAGTGTTTTCAAACACGGTGACATGGCATGAAGGCCTCCTCTCACATCCAGCGATAATTGAACAATTAAACTTTAGCATATAAATTAGCTCTTCATATGGCATAAATAATTACGGAGCCTGGCCAGTCAAAACGTAAGCCCTTCAGGGTCGATATACAAACACCTTTTCACTGTTTCACAGTTTATTTGTGAGCTGAGATCTAAGAGACATTATATCAGCGGTCTATTAGTCATATGTTCAATTAATATTGCTACATTTAGCATTTGAGTATACACGCGTGTTGTTTATTGAAGTGGTGTAATCTAATCCTACCTTATAGCGCTTTATAGCAGCTAAGCCTTTTCAGGTGAAAGAGTGCTAATTAAGGCGACCCAGGAACACTTTTGGGCCATTTGTTTGAGGTCAGCCAGCTGCAACCTCTATTTAACAGCTTGATTGGACATGATTTAAACCGCCCCATTTGATTAGGGCAGTTAGGCACTTAATGCTCTTCACTGTAAAATGCTAAATCTCTTTCTGAAACGAATGGACGTCATAGAGAGCATATGGAGAAGCTATCATTAATAATTCACAGGAAACGAGTAGAAATTAGGGTGTACAGCTTCCTTGATGTCATTTAACCAGCTTCCGCAGAGTAGAAATTTGACTGGAAACGCTGAAAATAGAAAATGGCGTCAATCTGCAAACCGCTCTTTTTGTATGAGGACACTTTTAGTGGAATAACAGGGTATTATTTGCTTAAATGCTCCTTACCTCAGACAGAGAAGCTTGTATGTGACTTAAGTATGTGTTAAAAAAAAACGTTTCTGTGACATGGAAATTGGGTCTCTTCCTTGAAGTGATTTAATTTTCAGACTGTTATCACTGACATATCATCTATTTCTATGTACTGTAAATCATTGAGACCTTAGATTAAAGAAAAATCCGGACGCCTACTTATTTTCAGTGTTTTGCCTCATGCACAGAGGGCACCTGTTCTTCATACAGGATCTACAGTAGTTAGAAATGTCATTAGCATGATCAATAGACCCCGGAAACCACATGAGGCATACAGTTAATAGTAAGCAAGCAGCTATTTCATTAGTCAAATATACAATGTTAAATTACCAGGCATGAAGCATTATCAACAGCAATATGCATATACTGTATACAAATGAACTGGTGTGCATTCTTTTGGGCATTTTGCAGGAATAACTTTAAGGTTTACAAAAATGCCAACATTAGTGTATTGTATAAAAACACGACAATTATTCAGTTTTTCAAGAATAACATTGCTTGTTGATTATTCAAGCAAAATATACTGTATTTCAGGATATTCCAAGAAAGGGTTTTATCTGAGGGAACCTGATTTGAATGACTGCTTCAGAGAAAGACAATTCTTGGAAATTTACATTTGACTGACATGTGGTGTTGGGTGTAAACATCATATGAAGACAACACAAGGGTTACGAACAGGGCATATAGTCAATGTAAAGTCTGCAAAACTGCAAGTCAAATGCTCCTGGTAACGTTTTAAACCAAACAAAACGTGACAACCAGAAGTGTTTTCTTTGTTTGGTTAGTGTTCGAAACACCAGCTAAACATCAACCTCAGCTCCACAAATAAGATTGTACTTGAGGGCATACACACTGTTACTATTTAGCCTACCAACTTATCCATCAGCACATTTTAAAGTGGATATGAAATTCAACTGAACTAAAGGCCAAACTAAGAGCATACATTTAATATAAACGTGGCTGCTCAAACACAAATCATTTGCAAGTTCAAATACAAGGCTGTTATATCTGATATACATGTGTCCAGACACCAAGCTCAGAAATTATATAAAAATGTTTCAGAATTGGGATTGTGGACAATATTAAATGGCACACATACGCTTTTGTTTGTGAATTCCTGGAGCATTCAGGCGATATCGCCCTCTGCCTTAATTTGATATCTATGTATTTTACTCCATTGTTTGGATTTTATTGAGGTTGCGCCGACTTTATCAACCCAATCTGAACAAGAAGTGAAGGTCAGGAGAGCCTGGGAGGCTCGGCTTATTGGCTTCCATTGAGCCCATATGAGCTGATTTGGCTATCTGCTTTCGATATTAAGTTCTTTCATAGTCTCTTGTGCTTCCCGGATATTGTTTATCACTACATTGAGATATTCACTGTGTATTTACCACTGAATTAAATATTCTTCAGAGGATATGACCAAATATTTGTTTGCAATATCCTCCCTGTGGGCTCATGAGGGGCACATGTATACTGTGTGGGTAAAGGTTTGTGTAGACGACCCTGAAGATAAAGAGCAAAAAATACACAATATATATTTTGTATCAGTGTGTCCATTTCAATGGAAGTAAATAGCATATAATACTATATTATAATATCTACCACCCAATCCATATTATTGATTTTCTCTACAATACTTATACCCACTTACTACAGATACTTATATAGGCATAAAAGATCATTGGGATTTTATAAAATAATAAAATATATATGTAAATAAATTACGGCATTTAGCAGACGTTTTTATCCAAAGCAACTTACAATTACATGGTGTTATTAAATGGAGCAGATAGGGGTTAGGCATCTTGCTCAAGGATGCTTACAGGTAGGCCAACACTGGGGCTTGAACCCACGACCTTCCGGCTGGGAGTCCAACACTTAGACCACTAGACTATCCTGCTATTTATTTATATAAATATATATAATAATAAATTAAATTAATAAATAATTGGAATGCAGTATATATATTCATACACCATCTTTGCAAATGTTTTGCCAAACTGTTGCTGGTTTAAATCTGATGATTACTTTTCAACTTAATTCCTCTAAATTCCTCTTGACTTTAATGTAAATAATATATAGTATTCTGTACATATGTAGCTGTATAGCCACAATTCTAGCCAACTTCTTGATCCTGGGAATAAAGCAGAGACATGTTGTGCATGTCTGTCCCTGTTTATTTAATGTCTCAACAGTACATAGATGTGAACATTGCTACCTCCGTTGGGAGAGCTATCTGGACAGACTAATAATACCATCCTGCTCAACATCATATGACTGGCTTGCATCATTATGCAACGTTTTACAGCACGATCAAATGGGCATCTGAATAGCCTACACCACTGAGTCCACACACACTGAGTCTATTATGTCAGTGGAAAACGTGATTCCCAAGCCCATATTTAGGCATGCGTTTCAATGATGCTCTTTATCATCGGAGCAATCCCAAGTCAAATGGGTACGTCCTTGACAACAAAAGAAATACATCTCATCCTTGACGACAAACCTCTGGAAAACCAGGACAGAGATCCTGCAAGTAGTAGCCTAGGCCTACTTGATGGCGCTGACGTCACATTCCCGTGGGAGAAGAAATCAGATGCTCCACGTGGTCTGTTGTTTACCTCTCCCTGGAACGCGCTATATGCGGGGGAGGGGGGTCCTTGGCCTGAAAATACTGAAATTGTGAAAGCGTTCCTGGATAGAGTTACGTTGCGCAGCGTTTCAAAAGGGGAGCATTCGACCGCGTCTGACGCTGAGAAATGCCAAACGGTTGATTCCGTTGTCTCGTCAAAGGCTTGACCCGGACCACCCGATGTATGTATTGTTTTGCTCTCCAGCGTTGTAGTGTTCAGCAGGCGAGGCGATGTTGAGTTTGGTTGAAGCTTTTGTTTTATCGGTTCGAGCGTTTTGCTGTGGCTTTCTCTCAAAGCTTTTAAGTTCAAGGTCGTGTTCATGTGCTCGCAGCAAATGTGTTAAGACGGGATGGCATATTTTAACCAAATGCTCACACAAGCTAAGATTAGTGATAAAGAAACGTTTTATTGGTCAGAAACAATAAAGAGTGTATTATTGGGGTAGCCTACCTTTGCAGCCTATAGGAGAAAAAATAAATGTAAAAATGTTTACCAATTCTGTTTCTTTAATAGTTTTATATGATGTGTTTTGTTGGTTGCTTGGTTTCTCGTTATAGATCAAGCTTAGAATGATTCAGCTCGGAAGCCGCCTTGCTCAGTTTCATATTGGCTTAGGACCAACAGAAAGTCCCCCAGGCCAGAGCACACAGCCTGCACCAGAAGACTTTATGCACCATGTCAGGTATGTCTGTAAACATACATATCTTTTCTTTGAATCGTCACTTTAGGAATACTACTACAAGTGTCTAAATTTCATTGTATTTCAATGTGAACCATATATGTCCAAGGCGACTCAGCGGGTTGAAAAAGGAAGATGTTTTTATGAGTTTGCGTGTCCCCAACCAGCTTCAAACAGCCAAAGATGACATCAGCATTGTTATTCTCACAGGTAGCTATTACATGGCTTTCAGAAACCTTCTGTTTTTACATGTTTTCTTTTCATAGGCTACTAGTGTTCATGTACTGTAACTCCTCAATGTTTCTGTCTTTTTATAAAGGCTATGGGATCTTCTGCGTTGACGTAAAACCCTGGAGAGGCATTGTGTCGGCGTACAAGCAAAACTGGCATGTGAAAGTCAAAGAAGAGGACCAAAACTTTACCAACACCTGCATTGAGCAGGTGGAGGACCCCCTTAAAGCTATCATGGTAAAAATAAACCCCTTGCTTTCACCCGAGCTCTCCAGTGCTAGCTTTGTTTTTATCCTGAGTGTAGATAGCTGAGGAAGAGATGCTGAGTCACCCCAAACATTCATATGGAAATGAGGAAACGCAGCAGTTGGGCATGCTAAACTTATCAAGTGGGGGGTGGAGGGGTGCTCTTCATTTGAAAGGCCATAACTATGTTCATAGAAGCGTTAAGCAGGCAGGTGCGTAAACACAGCTGTTCCTTAATGTGCCCAGATCCTGATAGGAGTCATTCATTTCCATATCTATAGAGGTTGAACCACGACTGAGGCTGGCCACTTGCCAGGCTTCTCTGTCAACAAACAGTCTAAATTGTTCAAATTGTTCTGGTTGACCCCAAAACATTTTCTCCTTGAAATCATGAATCAATGCATATCAGTGGGGCAGAATATTTTCAAAATGACCGATTGTAGGGAAAAATAATCTTTTGGGTCATACAGACCTTGCTATTGCATTAAATAAGTTTTGTGGTTGCTACCAAATATCAACATTTGTATTTTTCCCAGTACTGACGACTCAGGATACCGTCCGTTCATAAAATGTCCAGTTTGCGTTATAATCTGGTGGTTACGTGCAACATTTGTGGGACATTTGAGCCAGGCAGCAGACGGGAAGGCAAGATGAGCAAATTTGTATAGCACATTTTACACAATTCAAGTGCATTTCGAGGCATAAAAGACTGAGCAAGCAGAGAATTAAGAGACAAAGTTATTATTGGGCTAAAGTTAGCGATGGCAGTGGTTCGTCCACCATGGAGGAACAGGAAGAGTATATTATGCGCTCCCATTGGCCCGCACCCTGCAATAACCTCTAAAGTATAAGATTGCAGCTATAAAGTTTGAACTTTTAAATATGACCTTTATTGCTCCTCCAGAGCAAGACGATCAGCTTATGTCACCACTTGAAGAGGAACGGAGTGTCTGTACGGCAGAGCCTCTTCTTCCCCAGGGTGGTCTTCCTCTCTCCGGACTGTGAGCTTGATGAACAGTTGAGGAAGAGGAAGGAGCTGGTCTCCCACGGTCAGATAGATTCTTTCCTCACCTCCTTCAGAGAGGGCTACATGACCTGGATATCCGATGCTCTGACGCCATCCTGGCTCTCGGGTAAGTGAGTCTTAAGCTGTTGGCATCAACACTTGGCATAAACACTTCCGTCGTTCACTGAGTCCACATAGTTCTATACAAACCATAGGATTATTTACACTGTACACATTTCTACAAATATCTTAAGGGCTTGCGATGTAGTTAGGCTAGTGAATTAGTCTTTGGGTAAACTAAACCAGAAAGTCGCTGGTTTATTCTATACGATTTGATGTACCCTGAATGTGCCCGGTGTCACTTTCTGTACGAGCCACAGCAACATTTTTCAGCCCTTCAACGTTGCCCAAATACACTGTAGAATTACAGTTACAGGCATTTCGTATTTTCGTTTTGTCAACATAGGCCACGAATAGAGTGAAATCTACAATGTGTTTCTCCTACTAACAAGGATCGTTAATCTAGCCAACAGCAGATGCAGCTCATACCTTGGAAGTCACAGCACTTCATTATTGTCTAAAAAGCAATTAAAACTAGCGAAAGAGCCGTAATATTGCATTGGTCTACATAGATAATTGTTTTGATGAATATGACGGATGTCGTTTGTTTATTTTATTTTTTTATTCCTTAAGGAATTGACCGGAAGTGAGGGTCAATAGCAAACAGGAAGTCTGCACAGTGCCCTAAACTCAACCTGTCTGAAAGGCACTTCATTAAGTCGGTTCAGGAATGATTGTCATACTCATCATAATGATGAATAATTCTGACCAAACCAACAGTACAGCTTTGACTTTTTTTTGGGATGACAACAATTCTGTAACTTCCAAGGCCTACAGCCATGGAAAAAATTAAGAGACCACTGCACATTCAAAAACGCCGTTAACGATAATAAACGTGAAATTTTACCAGTCTTATCTATTGTCCCTCATCATAAAATTCTAGTTTTTCCAGTTGCGTCGTCAGTTGGGTTGTCTGTCTGAAGGGCTGTACTAATTTTTACAATCTGTCAAACATCATAGTGTAAATCAAGCCAGTGAGATTTGGCCCAAGGTGTGTCATCATTTCTGGATTGTAACCAATTGTCTGTAAACTATCCTCCCACTCATAGAGCCAATCAAATTAGGACATGTTTTAAAAAAAAAAAATAATTGAAATTGAATACTCAGCTGACGGGAAAAAAGTCTGTCCAAAATGATAGATGGAAATGGAATGCTATGGGGCCTTTCTTAAAGAGCAAGTGGAGCTCTTGACAGTTATCACTTGCAGTCAATATCTCTGGGTAAATTATGCAACTTCCTTCGTAGGTCATTTGTCATACAAGCAGATGGAGGCAGTGCGGGACGTCCTGCGGAGGGTGGGCACGTGGGATCTGGTTCGGTTGTACTGTGGGGAGCAGCTGAAGGGAGACTACAAGGGCTGCCAGTACATCGCCCTCAACCGCCAGGAGACTGACACGCTTGAGTTCTCTAGGGTCAAGACCCTGTCGGCTGATTCGCTGTGGGCGCTGTTAGGACACACCCCTCAGGTACGGCCACTGATGGCTAGAGTGTTGATGCTGAAAGGCTTTTTTTTTGATTTTTTCTCTTGTTGCCGTGTCTGTGACTCAGAAATGCAGAAATAATTTTTTTTAATAAACTGTACCCTAATACCCCACTAGGTGGCAGTAGCACTGCAAGTTTAAATGCAGTCCCATGTTTGACTTTGCTTCTGAATCATTTCCTCTAGTTGGGTGAAGCACATGGCTGTTATTTGGGACAAAAACAATGCACAAAATACTTTGATTGATGAAGACATTGATTAACCAGCCACTATTGGCTTGTTGATTTTATTTTCGTATCAAAGAAAGAATTTGTATTAAGTGTATTAAGAAAGTATTTTGAGAAGGGGTCTTTTTGAATTTACATGAGATTATGCAGTTACAATTCAGGACACCAAAGGCAAATAATAACATATTTGAGAAGGTTATCTCCAAGTCTAAGAAGAGAATCGTTTTTGCTGCTAGCTCAAATGCCTGCTGACATCCTCAACTCACCACAATTAAGATTTGCATGCAGAGCTTTAATTACTCCCACTGTTTGAAGTCATCAGAGCCATTGAGGCAAGTAATTCTACCCGCTTGCAAGATGTTTATTAGTTGAATCTAGCTAATAGGATAAGGAGGTAATTGCACCTTACATGTAAAAGCCCATCTATTTATTATTATTATTTTTTTTTAAATGATTGCTGTTTGGGATTTACAGTTGTTTGTTTTTCCACTGAAGACAATTAGCTAATGAGGTAAACTGTTTCCCTGTAGTTTGCATTAGCTTGTAAAAATGTACCCAAAATTAAGTACTTAACCAATTATGCAAATTTGAAAAACGGCAGCAATTATCTGTTGTGATATTTTGAAAAGCTTGCAATATGATTCGGTATTTATTTTTCTTTGCCTTTACAACAGTGTGTTGGTCCTTTTTTCTTTTTTGTAGTTATTTCAGCAAATTAAATGGCCGACACAAGGAGGTCACAAGGTTCAGTGAGCGCGACCACCTCTACAGCATCCATTACATTAATGCCCACCCTCACCCCACCCCGCGCACCCAAACACCCAGCCTGGCCTTCCCCTTACTGTCTCCACACGCGGCCGGGGCGCGGGCCGCGCGCCCGGCGCCGGCCGCGCCGGCGCCCCCGGCGCCCCCCCCCCCCCCCCCCCCCCCGGGCGCGCGGCCGGGGGCGCCAGGCCCGCCACCCACGCC
>JAOEHI010002494.1:0-11619 GCA_025447815.1 Percopsis transmontana
CCAGGTTATTCACTGGACTTGAATTGCTTCAATTTGAATAAAAACTGGAAAAATTGGGGTGTTCTAAAACTTTTGACCAGTAGTGTATATACACCTTAAATATGCGTGAGTTCCAACCCTCTCTTGCCCTCCATTTTTAAGGTTATAAGTAATGGTCTAAAGTCTGATGTCAGCTGTTCTAACGGCTTACAGTAGCATGCATTTCCATGGTGCTGTAAATCATTTAATTACTATACGGCTCATTACACATACACTACTACAAATTAGGCACAGAACATTTAATTTGTTTACAGTACATATACATTACAACAAGTAGGAAGTAAATAGTTGATAGAAATGCAGATAGTGGTAAAGAAAGCACGGCAAAGATGTAGTAAGTGTTCAAAAAACACGTTTTCACATTTCCTCTTCTATGCTGAAACAATTAAGAGATACAGGTCTTCATAGCGTAGTGATGATCTGATATGTAAATAATTTTTTTTGCACTTTTAGCTTAAAATGTCTTTCATTTTTAATAAAAAAAAATATATTTTTGTTTGTTGTCTCTAATGTTTTGTAGGTTATGCAGAATGCCTTATCACTTTAGGGTATACTGCTATAAAAGTCTACAAAGAATATAATCATTTAAAAAGTATTTAAATGAAAAAGGAATGCAGTCTCAGTCTCAGGAATGTCAATCTTTTTTTCTAAAACAGAAGTACAGTAGTCAAACGATGATGTACCTAGAGAAGAAAGATATTTCTGTGTGTGCTATTTGTCTGTTCTTTGTATGTTGGTGTATAAAATTATAAAAGTTAATTTCCCTATAACAGGATAGTGGTAACATGATGAAAGTTTACTGCATCCTGCCAACGACCTCACGTTTTTAAAACATTTAAAACAACAACACAGAATCTTATATTGTAACAAATCTTGTGTTTTTCAAGCTATGCACTGACATTGTGGGCTCTAGTTTCCAGCTAGCACAAGGCCGGCGGTAGCGCTAACAGAGACGTAGTGACAATTTCGTTGGGCGCAAGGTGGGGTTTCTCTCGTCTGGGTCTGTTTGCAAATTTCCCAGCTTGCCATGACATTACTTGCGCCAAAATGGCCATGGGGCCGCAATAGAGGTTGTGTCAGTCAAAATCTGGTGGCGCAGTGCTAGTTTGGTGTAAAATAAACCAAATACTGCACTTTTGTTTGCGCCTGGTCAGACCACGTCTTAGCGCAGACGCAGGCGTTGTGTTGTAGTTTCCGGGCTTTACGGAAAAAGTGCACTAAGCACAGCCTTTTCCAAAATCCCAAATCACATAAAACAGTCAATGCATTATGCATGGAAAACAACATGGTGACGAGGATTTCAATATTTCTATTAACCTCATTCAACCTGAAAGGACGAACTGATTGCCTAGGCTAATTGATCCGTGATCACAACTATTTAATGACTTCTGAAATTAGTAAAAAAAACTATTGGCAACACCTTAGATCGACTTGTGCCGTGTACCTCTGCTTGCACCTTGACTCGGAAACTAGGGCCCTTAATGTCATTCCCAACATACACATACAAGTATGGTCTTGTACACAAATCTGTTTTCAGCATTTGTATTATGAATGCAGTGTGTGTATACCCTCAGTGATAACAATGGCTCCTTTGTTTTGTATATATGTTTTGTATTCTGTGACGTCTTATTTGATATTTGAGATAAATAGTCCTTGTAACCCTGGATTCTGAAAGACAGAGGTGAGTCAATTGTCAACATTTATTTGTATTCATAATATATATGGGGGGGCAGGATAGTCTAGCGGTCTAGGAGTTGGACTCCCAGACGGAAGGTCGTGGGCTCAATCCCCAGAGGTGGCCTACCTGTAAGCATCCTTGAGCAAGATGCCTAACCCCTACCTGCTCCATGTAATAACACCATGTAATTGTAAGTCGCTTTGGATAAAAGTGTCTGCTAAATGATCAAATTGTAATATATAAAATGAAAAATAAAAAACAAACTAAATCCTTTTTTTCTGTATATGACCCTTGTATTTTAGGGTGTCACAGAGGTGGTAACAGCCTTGAAAAGCTCAGTGTGGATAGGCCAACTGCTGTCTGGAGCCCATGAAAACCACTATGGACCGGAGTCAAGTCCATCAAGTGGTCTAACTTGACCACTGCTGGGCCGTTTCTCATTTCACATTCAAGTTAATTACAGTATGAGATAGCAGTATACAAATAGTAATGAGGCTCATTGTATGTACATCCCCATACAATACTGCCACATTTTCTAAACAACTTCGCACATAACTCACTCTTATAAACTAGCCTAGTAAGACCATCCTGATTTTGCAAGCTCCATGATTTGCTCCGCTCTAGATATCAATGTGGAAACTCTCCATTCAGTTGTTTGTCATAGAGGCGGTGCCTATCGGTGTCAATCAGATCATTAGGAGACGATTGGACCACCTTCATCCTATAACAACACAGGCACTTCACAGCAGCAACGGAACTACATACCTGGACGCTGATTGGCCAGTGGTTCTGTAATCGACTGACCAATGGTTTGGAGCTGAGAGTTCCCCGACTATAAATCATAGAGATGGAGCTTGCAGAGTCATTATCATTTTACCAGGCTACTTACAAACTCCACGACAAACCTCAGTTCCCTTAACTCCTTTGACTCTCCCTTTTCTCTTCCCTCCTTCCTCCAGCCCACTCAGCTGTCGGCTGATCCGCCCCCTTTGTTCTTGCTGCGGCTGAGGGGGAAGGTGGACTTGCTCTGGGGCTGGGTCATCTTGCTGGCCAGGTAGACGAAGGGCTCGATGAGCGTGCGGCGATCCACCACAGACACCTCCCACAGCCGGACCTTCTCCGCCTTAGCCCAGTTCTGAGCCGCGGTGGCGTCCACCCTCCGCTCTTCCTGCTTGTCTAGCTTGTTACCCAGCACCACGATGGTCACCTGCACACACACACACACACACACACACAAGTTTGCCCACTACTAGTCTATGTGGGGTTCTCGGATGCTTTCGGGTAACTTTTTTTTCCACTAGATAAACTCATCTATTGCATTATAGCATGAAAGGCAGATCCCCCAAATGTCGGGCCCAGCACACTGTTTACATTTGAAACGCGACTGTCAACCAAAGGGTGTGCAACATATATTTTTTATGTTTTTATCTTGGTCCGTGTTTGTGTGACTACCTTTGTGCAGCCTAATAAGTATAAATACAAAAAATACTGCTAATATTTATAACAATACTAGTGTAACCAGTATTATAGTTGTAGTAGCATTATTTATAATGGTACAAATAGTATTATACTCTGAATTGGCTGCATCTTTCCATCCATTAGAGGAGCCATGGAGTAATTTTATCAAGACACGTTCATTCATCCCTTACCTCTTTTTTGTCTCTGTGGCGGTCAATGTCCTTTTTGAGTGCTTCCATTCGCTTGAAGGACTCTTTGCTGTCGATGCTGTAGACTAGTAGAAAGCCGTCGGCGAAGGAATAGTAATGGCGAGGGAACTCTATTCCGTCTCGGAGCCCGCGGGTGTCATAAAAACGCACCTGCTCTCTCGTACCGCGGTCTGTCTCAATAGAACCGATGTAGATGTCTTCCAGGGTCTCCATGGGCTCTGAACCTGACAGAGGACAACGTAGTAGGAGTACAGGACAGTAGGTTAAAAGTTCAACTTCAAACTTTGATAATGCCATTTCACTGCTTCTTGTTGTGAAAGCATCAGTTTATAAGAGCATCTGTTTCTTCTACACTAACACAGCCGCATATCTATTTGAGTAATTCAGGACATCTGTATTCAGCTGTCCACACGGAAATGGATAGCTGCAGGCATCACTGCACCAGCAAAAGCACTTACTCATTTGAAGGGATCTGTAAGACTACCGGTATGTTTTCACGTTGGCTCATATGACTGACTATCAGTTCATCCATGGGCTATGAGTGACTGTTGTAATAGATTAGAAGCAACATTGACATTAGTATTAGCGCTACTGACCTGCAACATGATTAGCATACAATAATTGCTCCAGGACAGCTGTTTTGCCAACTGCAGCCAGGCCACACACCACCACTTTGCAACTTTTACCCATGATTACTTATCACATTCAGGACAGGACCTGCCATATAGGGAGGACAGACGGATTGCACGATTAATATATATAACAGTAAAACATAATAATGAATCTTTAGACAAAACGTGTCGATTGACAGTAGCGTAGAATAATCGAACGATATTGAAGCTTTAGCTTAGCATTAGCCTTCAGACATACGATAATATACATATAGCATCAATCGATGGACACATATTGCGCCTTGACCCTAAAACCAAGAGAGAAAATTAACAATATATATTTACACAAAGTTACACTATAACTATTTAGTATTTAGTAGTAACATATTGATTACCTTCTCGCCAAGCGAAACGACTTCCTGTTTACAATGTGACGACACGTTTGCAGTTCTTCAAGGGTGCTGACCACTATCGCCCGTCCCACTCTATAGACCCACACACTGCACTGACTGTATCGGCAAAATGGCGACGGTTGACAGTGATGATGTGAACATGGACCCTGACATGGAATTGCTCAGTGACGAGGAATTGGAAAGGTATGACGGAATAAATGTCACGACGTCCTTGGTAGATGTACACCTTTTCTTGTTGTCAACGTATGTAAACGACACGGGCGTTTATTTCCCTGTCGCTCAATACATGCTAGCGAGCTAACAAGCTCTTCTCTACATATAGCTAGGTAGCTAGCTAGCCAATGTGTGCTTTCCTCTGTCCTGAATTACATTTTAGCAGAATACTGTACGCTTTCTGAATGTATTTATTGTTAATTGGACGTGGATTGCTTTGTAGCTGATGTCATGCACTGAAGCTGGGTAACGTTACTACTGTAGCAAATTGTGTGATCATCACTCATACAGTATTGTCGTGATGGAAAGGGCTTCCAAAAAAAGCAATCGCAGTTGCCCACACCATGGTGTCATATGTTCCTGGCCCTACCCTCCTCTGCTTTGACTGCCATAAAATATCCACATGGTGATAGACACTTGTTGCCATTTTTAGTTAACTTTAGCCAGGCAGATTCTACGTAACACTCCCCCCCACACCATTTAAATTGTGTTCCTAGACACGCACTTTTAGCGCGTGAAGGTAACATGATGCATAGAACAGCTATATAACAACTATATAACTACGTATATAATTTAGGAATTGCATTTATACTTTTTCAGTAGTCGAGACTTTTTCAGTAGTCGACTAGTAAAGGAAATTAGTCGAGTATAATAGTCGGACGTCATCAATGACATAAAGTGATCACAAAGTTCATTGTTCAAGGCATTATCAGCAATCTTGTGAGAAGTTTTCAGCCTACTGTCGCTTTTAGCTTCTCAGCGTCACCTCAGTCTTCATAGTTGCGATCTCAAAAACAATCACCTTCTGCAAAATTTAGTGGCAGTGTGTCCTAGAAAATCATTGAACTGACAAGTTGATCAACTCATTATTTTCTGGTACGATTGTAGGAGTTACAATGTACCATGTTCGACTACTTATGCCTGGCCGACTCCAAAGGGGAGCAGGTGTGATGAATTAGTCTGAGCCCACATGGGTCTAGTTGTGGTGAGCCACAAGAAACGACATAGATATTTTAGAAGCCAACCTGGTTTGGATGTTACACTATCCCACCTTCGTCTTGTACTAGCAAACCCCGTGATACAGTCAGTTTCACACCTTGCTTCGCCTGGCCACTGACACTGTGTAGCCTTGACTCGCATACAAATGTTATTGCTGCTGTAAATCTTAAACCCCAAGTTTGACTCAATCAACATCAATTGCTACATCACCGATGTAAAAAGAAATAGTAAAACAGCTAATTGAGTTTTTCAAATTCATGAAAAAACATGAAATCATGCATAATTCTATTATCGACAATATGAATATCTGTCCATGTCAACTAGTAGATTTTGTTATATATTTTGCTATATAGTATTGCGTAGTTATGAATGTGTGCCCATGATGTGTGTTTGCTTTTTAAAGTACAAGACAAAACTAAATATGGTAGAACCTGTAAGATAGAACCTATGGTACCTCCCTAAATAAAAAATGTTCCTACGTTTGGTTGATCCCCAATAACTGTCTTACAGAAACTCCATATAATACTGTGTATCCCATATGCATTTGTACTGTAGCAATTTAAATATCTCTCTCTTTTCAGGGAAGCGGAGGGCTTCAAAGAACAAGGAAATGCTTATTACATCAAGAAAGATTACGCTGAAGCATTCAATTACTATACCAAGGCCATAGGTAACGACTAAATCAAGGATACATTTAAATGGGGTCCTAGGGCCAGCCAAATGATTGATCATATCAGACAGCAAAAGGAAAGTTCAAATTTTGACTGACAAATGAGTCAAATGTGATCCTCGCACAGATATGTGTCCCAAGAACGCAAGTTACTATGGAAACCGAGCTGCCACATTAATGATGCTGTATCGCTACCGAGAGGCTTTGGAAGACTCCCAGCAAGCAGTTCGATTAGACGACACTTTCATGAAGGTAGAATATGCAAAACTAACCAAACTATATTTATTTATTTATTTATGTATGTATTTAAATATAAATAAATAACTAAATGTAGTAAACCTGCATGGGTACAATTCTGAACTGGATTTACAGGAAAGAGCAACTCATTCAGACTTTGCAAATTATCACTAATTTGCATACAGGGCCATCTACGGGAGGGGAAGTGCCACCTGTCCCTTGGAAATGCCATGGCTGCCAGTCGCTGTTTCCAGAAGGTTCTGGAGCTGGAGCCCGACAACAGCCAGGCACAACAGGAGGTTCGTCAGCCTCAGCTGGAGACAACATGATCTGTCAGCTTGTATTTAATTATGCACCATTAGACCAGCTTTGGACAAGCCACGGCAAACGGCACAGTGCAAAAGTCTAATACTGAGCGTTTAGCCGGAGATTATTTTAGATTACTGCAAAGTCCCCAAAAGCAAGGCCCATTGACATGTGGCTAAGCAAGCACTGCTGCTACATCTTGATAGCTCGACTACAACGCAGTAAGACTGCAGAGGCCAGTGGCAGCTGTTAAGACACTAATACACTTTTGTTGACATTCTCGCTCCATGCTATGAATTCCATCCTCAGATGAAGAACGCAGAATCCATCCTTGAGTATGAAAAGATGGCCGAGATAGGATTTGAGAAACGTGACTTTCGGATGGTGAGTTATTGATGTTCAGCTTCCTAATATCTAATTTTTTTTGTTTTTTGTTTTGTTTTTTTGTTGTCAGGAATCATAGTGATATGTAGTGCAGGGGACAGCTATAATAATAATAATAATAATAATACATTTAATTTGTAATGCACTTTATATTTAAGCAAATCCCAAAGTGCTACATGATAAAACAGGTAAGTGCTAATAACAAAAACACTAAGGCAAAGGAAAAGGGCAAGAGTTCAATCAAACGCTCTCTAAAAAGGTGGGTTTTAAGGCCACGTTTAAAAGCATCCACAGTCTGTGGTGTCCTCAGGTGGTCAGAGAGAGCATTCCGCAGACTGGGAGCAGCTGAGCAGAAAGCCCAATCTCCTATTGTACGGAGCTTGGTCCTGGGAGGTTTCAGGAGATACGCTGAGGCAGATTGGAGGGTACGTGTGGAGGTCTGTGGGGTGAGGAGTTCCTTGAGGTAGGGGGGGGCTTCACCATGGAAGCACTGTTGCTTCCATGGTGAGACCTTGTACTCAATCTTGAGTGAGACAGGAAGCCAGTGGAGTGATTTGAGGACGGGGGTGATGTGGTCATGTTTGCGCAGCCTCAACAGGATCCTAGCAGAGCTGTTCTGGATGTACTGCAGCTTCTGAAGGCTTTTCTCAGGGATCCCAGTGAGGAGCGCATTGCAGTAGTCGAGCCTGGAGGAGACAAAAACGTGGACAAGCTTTTCCGCATCTGCAGCAGTGAGTGTGGGACGGAGTTTGGCGATGTTCCTGAGGTAGAAGAGGGAGGTCTTGCAGAGATGTTTGATGTGAGCCTCAAAGGTCAGATGAGAGTCCATTTTAACACCCAGGTTGGTGGCTGATGTTGAAAGTGGAATATCTTGGCCAGAGAAGGTGATGCTGGTAATGTCAGATGACCGAACCTGGGGTGGAGGGCCGACTAAGATTGCTTTAGTCTTGGAGCTGTTTAGCTGCAGAAAGTTTTGCTTCATCCACGCCTTTATCTCCTCCAGGCAGGTGGTCAGAGTGGATGATGGCTGGGCAGCAGAGGGGGTTGGGTTTGTCCTGAGGTAGAGTTGAGTGTCATCAGCATAGCAGTGGAAGGAAATTCCATGCCAGTGACATGGCCAAGGGGGAGCATGTAGAGAATAAACGGGGTGGGGCCGAGCACTAAGCCTTGAGGGACACCACAGGTGACGTTGTGTGTCAGGGATTTAGCCTCTCCCAAGGTGACATGCTCAGTTCTCCCGGTGAGGTAGGATGATAAAGTGTTGCCGGTCTCTGCAGGTTGTCTTCTGCATGGACCGTGCCTTGGAATCGGCCGCAGCCTGTCACAGGTTCAAGGTGCTGAAGGCAGAGTGCCTCACACTGCTGGGACGCTACCCGGAGGCTCAGACTGTAGCCAGGTATGAGGACACAATCATATAGCACTGTCTGCATCTACCAAAGCTAATAGAAAGTATCATTAAAATAACAGGAAGAGCACGTTGGGGATGGGCGTGACTAGTTTACACAGAAACTGGCGTTGACATTTATTATCAGTAACTTTTAATTGATTGATTATTTTATTTATTTATTTGGAGTGGATACGATAGAACAATAAAAGTGCAGCCTGGCTCAAAATGAGTCGGAGGTGGGTGGACCGAGTGCAATGCCTGTTAGAAAATGGTGTTTTCCATGAAGACACCCACTGGAGTTTCGTCGAGAGCTGGAGGCAGCCGCCTAGTAATTCTCTATGCAGGAAAAACCCTGGCAACCGTAAATGTTGAGAAATTAGCAACACATAAAGTCTCATAGCCTACCATAAATGTGCTACATGGCGGTTTCTTTGCCATGGTTGACATGCTGTCTATCCAGCTACTGTTTATATTGTGTTGCACGTCTTATTAAGGTCATTATGGTGCTGAGGTCTCGATATAAACAGATACAAATATGTTTCCACTATATAAAACAAACAAAAACGCAGTTTGTGTATGCACTGTTTTAAGTAACTATGTGGACTAGCGGAAAGAATGGGGGGTTATGTTGGCAAAGTTAGATGTACATAACCACTTGTAGATTTGCTCACACTACAGGCTTTTGTGTCGACCATTTAAAACTTTCTTAAATATTGTCTGGGACAGTAAACTGAATGTGTGTAAACTGCCCATGGGCTACAGAGCGTCAGTTTCTTTGGCTCCGTTCTGGGGTTTTGACAGTGTTTTTTAGGGCTTGTCCAGGGTTTCTGCGGGTCCTTAAAAGATCTAAAATCCAAGAATCTAAAGTTTAAGCCTTTTTAAAATGTCTTAAATACGATTTTGACCGGTCTTAAAAATTGATTGGATTATAAAGTTAACGTTACTTTTACTGTATAAAGTTGCATTAACTTCAGTCTCACTTTTAAATGTATTTTTGGGGGAAATATGTATTGATCACGCTGTCACAAAACCAAAACCACGTGTGCTTGGCATTCAAAACTTCATCAAGGTTTACATTATGAAACCGTGTTAGTTATTGAATACTGCCTTGCTGTTATTTGCTATCTAGCACGCTGTAAGCAGGTTCATGTTTGGCAGTTCATATATATTTATGAAATATTTAATGGTTGTGGGTACCATTGGCCTTTTTTGTTTTTTTTGTTTCTTTTATTTGTTTTAAATAGTGGCAGTCAACAATATGAGCTAAGAGTCACGTTTATGTTGAGATGTTTGGCATATGAGTGAATAGACAGCATTCAGCGTGTTAATTTCAAACAGCAGGTCACACATAACACAAGATTCTGCTTCTGCACTTTAACAATAAACCTTTTATCACTTTTTTATTTATTTAGTGATATTCTCCGGATGGACTCTACTAATGGGGACGCCCTGTACGTGCGTGGCCTCTGTCTGTACTACGAGGACTGCATAGACAAGGCGGTCCAGTTCTTTGTTCAGGCCCTGCGTATGGCTCCTGATCACGAGAAGGCCAGACTGGCGTGCAGAGTGAGTTATTCAATAAAGTAGGGATTGTTATGGCAGGTGGTTGTGAGCACAGATATTTCATATATGAAAGCTAAGGTTAGTTTCTACTATCTCAGAAGTTTCTAAGCCTCTCTTTTCCCAGAATGCCAAAGCACTCAAAGCTAAGAAGGAGGAAGGGAACAAGGCCTTCAAAGAAGGAAACTACGAGGCCGCTTATGAGCTGTATTCTGAGGCACTGACAATAGACCCCAACAACATCAAGACAAACGCCAAACTGTACTGTAATCGGGGTACTGTTGGTTCTAAGGTGAGCACCAAGCATGTAAAAGACCAAAAGAAGGTTTGGTCTGTTGATTTATTTATTAATTTTTTCGTCAGTTTTGATATTCATAATAATAACAGTATAGAAACATGAAAACTGTCCACAAAAGTGTGTCTTTGTGGCTTTAGGGGAGGGGTCAGGAATGGTGTGCACCTATGAGGAAGGGAGGGAGGTGCGGGAATGGCATACGCTCTCGGGAGTTTCAAACCCAAACAACATTATGTAACCTTGGTTCCAACCCCACGGGACATTCCAGACACAAACCAAGACTTGTCCCTTTAAGAAAGTCACGCACCCCCTAAGGGTACTGGCTACACTGACTGGTTGGCCTGTTTTGTTTTGGAATGACACGCTCCAATTCATAGATTAGTGATGGCGCACTAAGGCCTAGTGTAGAGAACACCGTCTGCTGCTCTCTGCTGTATTTTCTTAGTTATTGCAATTTTTGCTTTGTGACTTTGCACATGACATTGCCCTCCTCTCTTGCCTAATGCAAAGTCTTGTGGTGTTTTTTTATCTTTCGCAGCTGAAAAAACTAGAGCAAGCTATTGAAGACTGCACAAAGGCAATTAAACTGGATGAGACTTATATCAAGGCCTACTTACGGAGAGCTCAGTGGTATGTCTAGGAAGCTATCTCATTACGCTTTTTGTTCAAGTCGGCACCGTGTCTTCCATCGCCATGTCGTGAAACCTGCATGCGTGTGCTTGCTGTGTCACAGCTACATGGACACGGAGCAGTACGAAGAGGCCGTTCGCGACTACGAGAAGGTCTACCATACGGAGAAAACAAAAGGTGTGGGTGAAACTGAACTTTGTCATTACGTGGCCTTATTATGGTTATGTACTGCCACGTTGCATGAATTTAGTTTTTTTTTTTTTACCTTGGGATGGATCAAGTGTAGTGCTTTGCCACTTGCTGTCAGACTTACTGTTTGTTCCCTTTTCAAGAGCACAAGCACCTCCTGAAGAACGCCCAGCTGGAGCTAAAGAAGAGCAAGAGGAAAGACTACTACAAAGTGCTTGGTGTGGACAAGAACGCAACCGAGGATGAGATCAAGAAGGCTTACCGAAAAAGGGCCCTAATGCACCATCCAGGTACCTGGCAGAGCGGGACATGTCGCTCTTAAGAGGACAATCTCTGGATAT
>JAOEHI010002495.1:0-17652 GCA_025447815.1 Percopsis transmontana
CAGGTTTCTACAAGATTGTTTCACCTTTGACCAGCTTAATATTAGTCAGGCGTTCCCTTCAATATTTTTTCCAGACTAATACTCTATGCCTGGTGCTCACAAAAACACTTTTCTTATCTGGTTGTGAGTCCTGACTGCATATTTTTTAAAGAATGGATTGACCCTTTGGTGAGGTCAGTAGAGAAGGGAGGAAGCTGGCATCATGGCAAATTAAGTTGTAATGCTACAATCCCATTTCAAGTCAGAAGTCGATAGTTCCGAGTTGGTATTCTCAACTTCCAATCTAAATGTGTCACAGTGCTGCTCCGGAAAACATGGACTCCCGCAGCAAACTGATGTTTGTATGGCAAGTCTCTGATATAGGTCCTCAGTAGATGCTGGTGAAGTTCAATTACCACAGTGCCATTACGAAGAGAAATGCTTACACTAGAGCAGCTGATTTCACAGATTAGCGCACTTTAAGAGACTGGGGGAGTAGGCTAGTAATGCATGTTCGCAAAGACCTTTATCAAGCAAAAATCAACTAAATGGAAACTACAGAGTTGTTACAGCACGTTTCACGACAAAATCGCTACATAAAGTAAATATAAATGAACAGGTAATTCTTATGGTTCACTGTGCGCTACCATATTGCTGTGACGTCAGGTGTGTTCATGTAGGCGAATTCAAGTCGGAATTACATGTCGGAAACTCAACAAGATCCATCTAGCCCGAGTTTCCAACATGGAATTGAATGACTGTTCCATTGCACTTTTCCGTGTCGGAGGTTTTTTTTTTTTTTTCTGAGTTTCGAGTACAATGGTTTGCAGCATTATACCTTTAATAAAAATGGACCCTGAATTGATCTTCAATAGGACAGAAGACCTTTTTAATGTGATAAGCCAAAATGGTGCATATGAAGAGAATCTCTGCGATATTGAAATACAGACAGGCTAAAATGGCCGACGGTAGACAGGATGTGTGTGCTTTTAAAATGAGCTATGTGGACAGGCCCAGTTCATTTTTCTTCCCACCCAAGTGTTCCCCAATACCTTGATGCGAATCGACCCGGTTAAACTAATGGGTGTAATGTCACTGACACGCACAAGTAAAGCAGATACACACTGCCCCTGAGCACACACAAATGAATGGGCTGTGTACACACATACACTATGCACACACATGCTCGTGTGAAATCTGAATGGAAGTTGGAGTCATCATTTCTTCATGCAGTATAGTGCGGTGTGTGTGTATGTCCAACTGTTTGTGTTTGTAGAGAGGGGTCTTCCTTTATCTAGTTAGGAACATGGTACGATGTATGTGTGTGTGTGTGTGTGTGTGTGTGTAGATAGATATATAGATGGAGATATATAGATAGATAGATAGATGTGTGTATCACCATTTGTGGTGTGTGTATGTATTTGGCTGATCTGTGGCTGTGTGTGGTAGTCTTCCCCAGCCCTGCCACCTGCATACATAAACAGGGTGTCACTATTGCGCTCCCCACAGAAACTGATGGATGCTTTTACGGTGCCATCTCCCTCTATAAATATCCTCTGTGTGTGTGTGTGTGTGCGCGTGCATCACTATAAATTCAGCCCTAATGAATGAAAAATACTTACTGGATTAAAAGGCCTGTCTCCCAAGGACAAATACGCCTGCATGGCATTAGGGAGCAGATCCAGGGAGGGGGGCATGGTGCAGGAGAGGAGGAAATGATGAGTGAGAGGAGAAGCAAGAATGGATACAATCCAACACGCGGTGGAGGTGGAGGTTCCTCTGCACTCTTATGCTCCCGCAGTGCTAATAATAACCTGCGATTGTCCCCGCTGTGTTTCCACTCAACGTTCTAGAATGTTCTTCTGTAGACAGTCGGCGATAATGAGAAGCAGATAGTTTCGTTTGAGAAGATAATGATATGGTTATACTGGTGTGTTCATTTATGTTTCAGGTGGTGGCTCTGCTGCTCAATGAATACAATCCCCATAGAGAGAGGTGGGGAGGGAGGGGGAAGAGAGAAGAGAAGTGTTGTTTATCAGTCGAAAGCATTACAGTGACTGCCCCATAGTTGTACTCCTATAGAAGTGCCCTCTGGCAAGATTGACCGACTAATGTAATCGTGTACAGTATACAGTACCCCTAACTAAGTCTTGTTTAATTGGGTTAACTTTCAGTAGCCCCACAATAGACCCTTTTTCACAGTGAAAGTAAATTCCTCCTAACGTAACACCTTCATTTAGACCAAAAATATTCTCCAGCTGGGAAACTCAGTTGAACCCGGGAGGTTCCTCTTCCTGTATGGGTCAGTTGTCACCTTAGTGGGTAATTAATAAAATTATTGTTTAATCTTTTCATGAAAAATGTAATTAATTGAAAGCTATCATGAAGATTAAATAATTTGAGATTCTTTTTTGTGTGCTGACACCTCAGCCCCGACATGCCACTACAAGGAGCTATCAGCCAATCAGAACTTTCCTCATATTAATATATAAATATCCCCCCAAAAAACTGGGCAGAGCAGGTTTACAGGATTATACATTGTGTAAAATATTTCAGGACCAATTCTTAAGGAATTGAAAACAATTGTTTAACTTTTACAGTTCTTGGGAGAGAGAACAATATTGGCATACATGTATTTATTGGGTGCACAGATGTAGTAAAACAAGATAAAAGAAAGAACTGGCAGGGCAGGGCGAGCCACAGAGAGTGGGGAGTGATGTTTGTGGGCACCTCTCCAGGAATGACAGCCACTTGGACCAGACTCGGTTATTTCATTAGCCGAGATGGAACTCTGGTTCTGAGGTGGTGTGTTGCTTTTTTATTTTATTTTTTATTTATTTATTTTGCCGCAATGACTCCTGAAGTTAACAACCTTGAAAGTTTTACTAAAAGCAGATGGGAAGTCTTCGTGGTCACCGATTTGTTTCACTTAAAAAGGAGTTCCAATTGGATTTGGTAATTTTCTTTCTTGACCGGAAATTTAAGTGTAGTAGGCAATATGGCAATTTTCTTTCTGTACATCACAAGAGTTCTACAGTCTGCAACACTGTGCATGGGTGGGATTTTATGTAGACAAACAAGATGTCTTTCATGCTATTAGCCTTTTAATCAATAAATTGATAGCAATTTGCTAAATGACTTGTTGGTTTTAATAGTTTATATTGTGTTTGTATACTTTATATAGTAATATATAGTTTGTATAAAGAATACCTATTGACTAATTGATAACAGCCTTCTTTTATCAGAAGATCCTAAGAATTTATTTGTCTTTTTAGGATAAAGACATTAATTCATTCCCACATCCGTATTCTGTCCAGTAGATATTTTCAACACGCTGAACTGGATCTGGATGATTTCTAGTAGGAGCAACGTTGAGTGTTTACACATGAGGAAACATTTACTCCCTCTTCATTTAACTTGATATGTAATTATGCTAATTTCCAGTTAATTAGAGAAAAGTTAATGTGTAAAATCATGGGGTGTGTTAATTCTCATAATTACGGGTCATTTTATTTAGTTTATTGTTACCAGTTCCCAGTTACCAGCTGGGGGAACTGGGAAAATTGACAGACCAAACAGACAAAAAACACACATTACACTAAATTGTGTACAGACAAATGCACACAAACATGAATGCACAATATTTTAGAAATGCTGTGAAAACACACTAACCCATACTCAGACCTACATACCCATTAAATCGATAGACACGCACACAATTTCTCAATCCCACATGGAAGTGCATAACTCTCCTTTATAAAAGAAAATATGGCAAGTGAGCCAAGATATAAAGTATTGCAAATGCACCAATGCATACTTAAGACCTGTGACAAATACAGTAAATGTAAATATTTATACATATAGGACGATACTGTAATTTAACATTAGGGAACATTTGTAATAAATCCTACCCAGCACTAATTCTGTACAGTAACCACCATTGTGAACCTAAATCACATGCATGCACCCGTTGCAGTGTCTGCTTGTTAATGGGCAGGAGAGTTATCTCAATGCTGTCCCTTGTGGCCAGGATTTCACACTTCCACTCTAACTCTTTTTTTCTGCACTGTTTAAACAATTTAAACTTCAGTAGCCAGTGTTAAAATGACAAATGTCTCATTTTGTTATTGTGTTGAGTTTCTTGGAGTGCTTTAGGGTGGGGATTAGGTCTAGTTTTGTGTGAGAGCTGGAGTCTGAAGGATTTGGTAATAATGTTGTGGTTTTGGACCAGCAGAAGCACAGATGGGATGAGATTCTACCAGAGGAAGAAAGACAGAATGATGGTGGGAGGAAATATCTGGCGCTTATTTTTTTTTTCCTCCCGTTGTTTGTGCTCTGTCTTGTCTGGTATCTGCTTTCTGTCTTACGGAGTTCCTCTGCCTGTTACCTGTCAGTCGGTGTAGAATCCATTTATCTCTGCTTAATCCCATCTGTTTGAATAAAAACTGCATAATAACCTCTAACTAAAGTGTGTGTTGTTGGGGGGGGTTAGGGTGCACAGCCGACAGATTGTGGGTTTGATCCTTCAGCCATAGAGCCTGCAGCAGTCCTAGACCCTCTTCTGAAATTCGTGTTACATCATATGTAGCAAAAGCTTCTCTCTGCTCATGTCTTTAGACAATTCTTTTGTTTCATCTCTACATCGTTTTATCTCACTCACACACTACTAGTTGTATCATCTGTGCTATTGAACCTAGTGAAGTAAAAAAACAAGCGAACCCTCTAATGGTTACTACAGAAGTCTGTCGATTTCCACTTCATAAACATTTCAAACCAAACCATCTAGGCTTTCTATGGTGAAACACACTTTTCTATTATGTTTTACACTGTTTAACTGATAACTCTCTCTCTCGTTTGCCACTGTCTCTCGTTTTCAAGTCTGGAGTCGCGCGCACACCCAGGGCATTGTGTCACACACTCATGCATATAACAACGCAGATGGAGATTGCCTCTGACAGAGCTGCCCTAGGCGCACACACACACACAACACTGTGTGAAAATGTTACTAGTGCTGTGTCACTCTATATCTCGGTCTTCGTTTCTATCGCATAAAGAAGTATGCCATGCATCAACAGTGCCCCCTGGTGTTCAAAAGCGGTACAGTATGTATCAGAATACATTTCCAGACTGAATAATTGCTGTGTGCGCGAGTAGATCCTTGCATAGCAGTGCGCATAATCTTGCTCCCCCCCGCCCTCTAACATGGCAGCCAAGGCAATTACTTTAAGGTGTTAGGTGGTTGCCATGGTGACATTTCTTGTCGTGTTCCAGGTGAAGAGTGTGTTCAACATGACTGCCAAGGAGGGCAGAAAGCGCTCCATCAGCTGCCTGGTTGCCGTGGGTAACGGAAACGGAGCCGCAGGTGAGATTCCGATTCTGGTCCTGACCCGTACATTGAAAATCACTGTGCCTGACAGGAAGTGGAGGATGTAATGCCTTGCACTCTGTCGTTTTTCCTTAAGGCTTTGCACTGGGCAAGGCAGCAGACAGGACCACAGCCCTTAGGAAGGTAGGACTCATATACTCTCCCTTAGACTTGGAAGATGGGATTCCCACATCAGATAAAATGTTCACACAATTAACAATTATTTTCAGTATATGTTGTTTACTTTTTGTCTTTGATGTAGCAATTAACCAGGTTAAATTCCTTGTATATAAAAATATATTTGGCCAGTAAAAGTGATGTTTTATATTGCGTTTAACTGGTCACTGTAGTGTCGTCCTGGTTAAATTATGAGGTGTGTGTGTGCATACGTGTCATGTGACTTATCGTGTGACTGTCCCCTGCAGGCCAAGAACAGAGCCATTCATTACCTGTACTACATTGAACGATACAATAACCACACCAGTAAGTCACCATGTGTATCAAAAATCAAATCAAACTTTTTGTCAAACGTATACTAAAACTACAGCCCAGAAGTAGGAATTAGCTGGTGATAAAATGCTGCGCCTGCATTCTTGTCAGCTGTGAAAGAGAGATTCCTCTTGGTCTTTCATTCAAAATACTCACACAAAAAATTTAACCATAACCACAAGTTGTTTGGGAGGGTTGCCATTAATAAGTCTTTGCCATTAATAAATCAAATAACAAACTCCAAGTACCTGTTGTTGTTTCAAGATAAGTAACATTCGCTTCATCTGTGAGTGTACGTAATGTTTTTGTTCATCTGTGTATATTTGAGAAAAATATGTTTTATGATGCAAATCATTTTTTTTCTTTCAATTATTTTACTTTAAAGGAGAGATTTTTGGGAATATTTTGAATGAAAGACCAAGAGAATAAGCGATAGACGTTTATTTCACAGCCCGTTTTGCTCATATTTATCAAGGGTGCCAATAATGGAGGAGGGCACTGTACATACACAACAAAGACGATATAGCATCAGTCTACATATCTGACCTGTCTATGCTCTCAATCCGTGTAAACATTGTTCTCTCCATCTCTCTAATAGTTTATCATGACATTGAGTCCACCTTCAAGAAGACCACACTCCGCATGAAGAAACAGAACAAAGGTAGCGTGTGTGATGGGTTTTGGATGCATCTCTCCTTGCTCTTATCCCTTCTTACATTTTCTCTCCTCCTCCAGGCTACGGTCTACACTGCCACCGTGCAGTCATTACGATGTGTAAGCTGATTGGCATACAGGATATGTACTGTAAAGTAGATGGCTCTGTCAACCTGCTCAACATCACCAGAGCCCTCTTCACTGGGCTGGCCAATCAGGTGAGACCCCGCCCATGCAGTGGGAGGTGTCCATTTTGACAATACCTTAAACTTTGACAATAAACCTGAAATAACCATAGCAGATTCTTCTATTCTAAATCCCACCGTATACGCCGTATTTGGCTTCTCGCACCTTAGTGCGTGAACACTTAAAATAATACTTAAGAATTATTTTAAAATTATTATTAAAAGTATTATTGATCTCTTCCTCTCCCTCTCTAGGAGACTCACCAGACGCTGGCAGAGAAGAAACTGCTCCATGTGGTGGAGTTCCAGTCGGAGCGCGGCCCACTCCCCAATGTGGTGGCCAGCCCCCAGCAGGGGGCACGCCCCGACCCGGAGCCCCATGACGAGATCCCAAGCACCCGGCTGCACTGGGCCGACGTACGCGCCGCACAAGGAACCAAGCACTCAGTGTGGTCGGGCGTCAAACGCACCATCTGGTAGAGCCGGGACTCGTACCATTATAGGGAGTGATGGCGCTTTTGGTCTGATCTGGACTGGGTTGGATTGATGGGAACCTGACCAATAAAATCTTCACAATGTTACCTTGTGTTTGACGAAAATGTACCGTTTTAGTTGAAGTGAAGTTAATTTACCCAGTTATTATAATTGTATTATCATTTTGTTACCAGAACATTTGCCTGCTTTTCTTTAAAACATACCAAACGAAGGTTTTTGGTCAAATGTAGGATGTTTTTAAGAGAATGTGAAGGCCAATATTGTCAACCCTGTGCTGCTTCCTGACAAAACAAGAACTAAATTAAAAGGTAAACGTACTTGTTGTAGAAATGTTGTTACTATCATTGTTAGAATGCAGCAGAATGTTGCTGAAATCCGTGTGTATACACTACCGTATAAAAGTTTGGGCTCGCATAGAAATTTCCTAGTTTTTTAAAATTTTTGTCACTTAAAATAACAAATTGATCAGAAATATACTGTAGACAACGTTGTACGAGATCCTGTTTCTTGGCAATTTCACGCATGGAATAGCCTTCATCTTTCAGAAAAAGAATCAACTGAATAGAGTTTCAGTAGAAAGTTTTGTTTCTTGCCACTTTGAACCTGTAACCGAACCCACAAATGCTGATACTCCAGATACTCAACTAGTCTAAAGAGGACCAGTTTTCAGATGTGCTAATATAATTACAAAATAGTTTTCAATTTGCTGTTTTAAAATGATAAACTTGGATTAGCTACCACAACGTGCCAATGGAACACTGGAGTGATGGGCCTCTGTACGCTTATGTAGACTTGATATTAGCTGGATTTGATATTTTAAGGACACAAAATTTGACACAAAACTTTTGAACGATAGTGTATATATAAGCTCACCGGCCACTTCATTATACACCTTTTCAACTGCTCGTTAACGCAAATATATAATCAACCAATGACGTGGCAGCAACTCAGTGCTACCAACTCGATGGTACTTGCTACAAGTTCTCCCATCTCTGCAGAGGACTTCCAAAGCTCGAGTGACCGTTGGGTTCTTGGTCACCTTCCCAGACCAAGGCCCATCTTGTCCTGTTACCCAGTTTGGTCGGACTGCCAGATCTAGGAAGAGGCGTGCTGGTTCCATTTCACAATTATTGAGGCCACTGTGCTCCTGGGAACACTCAATGCTTTAGAAATGGTTTTATACCCTTGCCCTTATTTATGCCTCGCCACCATTTTATTGCAGAGGGCTACGCAGTTCCTTGGACTTTATGGCTTGTTTTTTGTCCTGACATGCAGTGTGACTTGTGGGACCTTATGTACACGGGTGTGTGCCTTTGTACACTATGTCCAATCAATTCCATTTGCCACAGGTGAGCTCCAATCAAGCTGTAGGCACATCTCAAGGATAACTAAAGCAAACAGATGACCCTGACCACCAACATTTCTGGAAACATGTTTTCACTTTATCATTATGGGTTATTGGGTGTAGATTAATGGGCAAAAAATGTACTTTTTTCTATTTAAAATGAAATCTAGAACACAATGAAATGTGCGGTAAGTGAAGGGGTCTGAATATTTCTGAAGCCACTATCTTTCTTTGTCTATTGTGTCATGGCTGTTATCTGGCTTATCTTTAAACATTAAAAATAAGAAATATTAAACATTGCCAGGTTTAGACTGCCAACATTCTTGTCTTCCGTAATGGATTAGACATGCAGTCTGTGTCACAAATAATTCTGATTCTGACAGCTTCTTGGTAGGCCTAGTTTAGCAAAAAAAAGTTTAGCAACATTTATCATGACAAACATACACTTTCAGATAAGTTTCATGAATAAGCTAGTAAACACGGTATCCACAGTAGACACAATGTATATTCCGCATGAGCTGAATCTAAGTAAGTGACAATTAGTCCCCAGCCTGGGTAAATGAATGATGTGGATTACAAAAAGAAATCTCACTAAGTCATAAAGAACTTTTATGGGTCTTTTAAAAGGAAAGGTGACATATCGTAATTCACTTTCTAGAGATAACAACAAACTTCATCTTTATTTCTTTAAAGAATATAGTCATACAACAATTTAATACATCCATTTACATCCCTCTTGAAAAACTTGTTTGGCCTGTTTGGTCTGGTTTGGTAGTTTGGTCTCTCATTCACCCACACAAAGGCTGCCTCCATCCCCATCACAGTGACCTCACGATGGCGAACCATAAGAAGGTCTTTTTTGTTCTGTGTTGAATAATACGGTGGGTAAGCTAGTATGATGACATGCAGATAGAATCTGAGCCATGGACCATTCGCTGAGTTTCCAGTCTGTTGTCAGTGATCAGCATGCTTGCTGTGTATTCAGTTATACATACATGCAAACACACACAAAGGGCAGGGCAGCTCGGTTTCTGTTTAACAAACACACAAATGACAGGAACCTTTGACGGTATTTGGTTTCGCTCACACGCACGTATTCTCATGCAAATGCCTACACACTGGAAGCCCCTGACATACAAGACCACACAGACACATAGGCACACATGCATTCTCTCGGTCACACTGGTTAAAAAGGTTGTTCCTCAGAAATTCTTCCAGCGGATGGAGGAGAGAATGATGTGGATGAAGTAGAGCAGCGTGGCCAAGTACGCGAACACCTGGAAGACACAAAGGAAAAACTACACATTAAATAATGCATCTAAACTCCTAAACGTTTCCTAGAAATGTGTTCGATGCGGGGTCTGTATCAAGACGCGCCGGTGTTTGAGCCTAGTGTCGTGTCTCACCGCTGGACTGCGTAGGACCTCCTGCCTTTAAACCAAACACGTCTATTGCTACATGCATGTAATCTGTAATTGCGTGTGGAAGTTACTTGGTGTCAAAACAATTTCCAACTTCATCTAATACTATTATGTTTTTGGAAACTTGTAACTAGTTTCTGAAAAAAAAAGAATCTTGAAAAATGTGTTGTGTTATACAGGTATTTTGTTCCTAATCGTTTAAATCCCTATATTCCCACATACAATATGTGTATATATTGTCACAGTAAGGTAATAATGTCTACTTAGAGTAGAATAAGACTATATAATGGACATTATATACACACACACAGTCCTTACCACAGCGGCGATGTCAATCTGATAGTATTTGAATACTAAATATTTTTGTTGTAAGGTGATATAGGCCAGGTCTACAGCCGCGCTGAGGTAGAAGAACGCAGCCAGGCCATGGTACACAAAGTCCTGAACAAACACACACACACATTAAGTCACTCTTATCCTCTCCCTCTCTCTTCCAGCCTTTCTCTCTTCTTACTCTCCCCCTTCTCGTTCTTTTCCTCCCTCTGCTTCCCTCTTTTCCCTCCTTCTCTACATACCCCCCCACCACCCCAATCGAGGCCCAAGCGACCCATGGCTCACCGCGGTGGCCCACCCAGCGCTGTTCTTGTGGGCCCCGACCATGAAGATGACCATCCAGAGGAAGGTCATGACGAAGCAGAAGACGGAGACAAACATGACCCAGCCCAGCGGGTTGGGGGGGTCGACGTGGGTGGACGCCACCAAGATCCACACAAGGCCTCCAAACACCTGAGGGAGCAGGTATACGCTGTTGTTCTTCGTTGACTTACCAATAGACAAGAAAGAGGTTCATAGCTTGCGGAATAGAGTTGGACATTTTGCTCACAATAAATCCTAAAGAAGTTACATAGATGGATTATTTTTACGGTGTAAAAAGTGTCTGAACTAAATACATGTAATACTAGAGTACCAGCAGAGGTTGTGTTTGTAATGAGCACTGGTTTCTACTCCTCAGGTGAGCCATATTACCTCAAACACCATAAAAATCCAAAAGTTGAAATCATCTTCTCACTAAAAAGAGATATTTTTATTATATTCATCAATCCTAAAGTTTCAATAAACCTAAACAAGTGGGATTTTTAGAAAACTTAAATTAAAGGAAGACAATGGTAGTCTTTACCTGGGCAAGACCTTTGTTATGCAGTGTAGTTTATACAACTATGGAAACATTATTGGTCCAAGAGTGGTCATGGCAGAGTTTATTATTGGTTATTACTGTATCTATCATTTAGACACAATCTACAAAACATTATGAAATAGTTTTTCATTGAAAACCAATTGATTTTGATTATTTTCTGAATAATTTGAACGGCTCATTTAATCCAAATATTTGTTCACACATAATGAAGGAGGTGTCATGGCGTGTCCAAATCCACTTTTGCTAATTTAACAGCGGAAAAATTGGCCGCAGCGCCAGGCCCATGGTTCAAAAGGGTTGTAGTCCTATTAGTCTCTTAATTATTCATTGGTGTGTTTTGGGCGCTGCTTTGTGCCACTTTGTGCCAGGTGTAAGATAGGACCCAACATTTTTACCAGTGTCAAGGTGCCACGGTGCCCTTGAGCACTTCGCTCAAATTTCAAAGCTAGTATGTTAGGGTTGGGGGAAAATTTTTATTATTCTTTAGTCTATATTCTTTAGGCTTGTATTAGAGTAACACAAGTACTACTATAAGCCCAAGTGTTCTCTCTCTGTAAAACCCAGGTGTTGTGTTCTATTATTCGGTATGAATAATCAAGCATTGTGTTATCAGTCATCTAGAAGAGGCGTTGGCTGCATTCTTGCTCAGATAAAGCCGCACAAATACATTACGAATTAAACAAGAGACTTTAAATCTTGGTACCCATTCCTTGATTTAAAATAGTAATAGCAATCGTAGTAGCAATCGTAGTGCTATATCAGCTCTTTGAATACTAAGCACTTCTTAGTCAGCAATTATTTACTAAGATAGAAAAACCTGAAGTGTGAATTATAACTTTGATTTTACATTTACATTGACATTTACAGCATTTAGCAGATGCTTTTATCCAAAGCGACTTACAATTGTAAGTTGATTATTGTAATTACTAAACTGTTTTAAGAAGTAAATGATAAACCGTTGAGTAATGTTGTGCAAATGCATAGGTAAAGTAACCTTGTTACATGATGCTCTCCATATTCTAAGAGAATGTTATCTAATGGCAAAACTGGTGGTTAACCGGTTCAACTGTTGACAAATGTACTAACTGTGAGTCGCTTTGGATAAAAGCGTCTGCTAAATGCTGTAAATGTAAATGTAAATGTAGCCTGATAAAAAATTCCTGATAAAAAATTCCTGATAAAAAATTCAAATAAGAAATCCTGGATATCATTTGGGCAAGATGTATTAATGTATTTATTAATGTATTAATCATTATTGTGCCACATAAAATTATATAAGTATATATATATGTGTATATACAGTATATTAAGTATATAAAATGGTACTGTAACACAGCACAGTAAAGTTAACTTGCTTGTTTCTTAAACTGACTGAATCTGAATCTGCAATTTGCACTGTTAAGATACGACCCTTCTAATCTCCTAATTCTAATTATATAAGAATTATAAAGTTTTGTTAATGATCATAATAATGGATTTACTTTCATCTAATTTTCTATCCATTTCATCCCAACTCACCAGTTCAGGAATGTAGAATATATCTGGGGCAGTGGTACATATTCCTAGTCCACTCGGCAGGTTTCCCATAGGCTGGGCAGTGGTTGCAGCCATTTCTGCCCGTACTGTGTCTTTCAAGCAACACTGAACAACCTGCCTTCTGCTCTCAACTAACGGGTGACAGCAGGTGTACCTAACCGTTATAAGGAAAGTGCATTTGCTGACAACCTCTTTTGCTATTGTCGATTAACAGACACTACCCATAGAAGCTCCTTGCTATAGGCCACATAACCACCCCTCCTCGTTTCTCATAGCTTTTGTTCTGCTGTCAGGTGGCTAGCTAGTGTTCTCTGAAGGGATTCTAAAACATTCCATAGTGGAATTTTGTAGCCAGAGGCTGTAAAATGGAAATGTGCACAATTTTTTAGTTTGTTCGCTTTTCATTACCTTCCTTTGGGTTTTAGAGTTGAGTGCCCTAATCCTTGCAAATTAAGTGAAATCGCGTTGGACCCAGAAGTTCATATTTGGGTCATTTGTATTTAATAATTAGATTGGCAAGCATCTACAATCTTTGTACACTGATGTGCAAAATAATTCAAAATGAATGAATCAATATATAAACAAATTTTATCCTCCCCAGCTTCTCCACATGAAGTTACTATTTCCTTCTTATTTGTTCAGTCTTCTGCCTCCGTCTGCCTGTCTTAAGACCTCTTCCATCGGACGGCAGAGAAGATGGCATGAAGGAAATAGAGCAATGTGGTCAGGAAGAACATGACCTAGACGCACGAAGAGAGGGAGAGAGAGACCCAGAGGCCGAGAGAGAGTCTTTTTTAGTAAGGTTTTAGTATATTCTATCTCTTCTTTAGGGCGGTACAATATCTGAATCATTCAATCTATGAAAGGATTTTTTGTCCAACGTAAATTGGTTACTGTTAGGTTGAGTGATAAAAGCACACAACTTTTTCCTTCCTGTCTGTCTTGTGGCTGACAGTTTGGGGTGCTTGCCCTTTTGGAGGCAGTCTATCTTTAACACTAAAAGAAGATGGGGCACATTGTTTTACACGTGTGCGAGCGCATGTGTGTGTGTGTGTGTCTATTTTTGGGACCTACCACTGCAGCAATGTTTGCTCTGTAGATGTTGAGTACCTCAGAAAGGAGGAAGAAGTTCTTCCTGTTCTTATACTGCTTGCTGGGGCCATCCAACCAAAAGTGCACAGTAGTAACCATATTTTGCCTGTATATCTTTAAGGACCGGATCCATGTGAGTCCAGATTGCTGCCGCGGCTTGTCTCTTAGACTCTGAAACCGTGCAAAACGTTGCCTTTTCACCCTTTGTGTAAAACATTTCAGTGTGAAGAGTCAACTGAGGCAAGTTCTAGCCATAATGAGTTCACAAAGAACTCCTGAACAGTTTGGCTAATATGCTTTAGAAATGTTGACTTCCTTCCTCTTCTTGTGCTGTCTGTTTTCTTTAACTCAGTAACTTGTAACTGGAACCAAACTGGTCCTATGGAGAAGCCGATATTTCTTTAGGACCATGCCTGATAATGGCAGTTGTCTGTTACATGATTTCTCAGTTGCTTGTCTCAGTGACACAGCAGTTTGTTTATTCATTTTGAGTTCTTGGCAGAGAACAATGTGGAAATGAAGAGCTTTCTTGATGTTAGGGTTTCTAAGTCGGCTTCCTGATCCTCTCAGTCGTAGTTTATGGCGAGTATTTTTTTGTTTGCCATTTGATTTGCCAATTATTTGAGCCTTCTCTTTTTGCCATTTTTGCTTTCTTAGTCGGTTTTGCTCTGTTGTTAATTTCTAAATTTTTTCTTTCAATGCTTTCATTTCCCTTGAATGCCTTTTCCTGTTTTTTCTTTTCTCCCTGTCTGTTGCAAGAGCACGTCTGCTTTTTGGTGGCTCTTCTATACTGTGGTCTAATGGGCTATCTGGGGGGGGGGGGGAGGGGTCTACTTGCTGCATTGCATTCTGCAAAGCCCTGGATTTTCTCAATCTTTTCTGAGCATCCCTCCAATACTTTCTGCAATGCCTCTCTGTCCTAATTCTCCTATTTGTCTGGCTTTTTTGTTTTTGTTCTTCCACCTTTGTCTTTCCTTCTCTAGATTGTCCCTTCTGCTGTCTAGGTCACTTTTAATTTTTTCTCTTCTTTTTCTCTGATACTCCTATTTATTTTTCTTTGCTCCTCCACTGACAGATTATTTCTAGCCATGCTTGCCTACAGTACAGATATAAGCAATGAATATAAGTCAGCCTGTGTGGTAACAATTTACATCATGTTAATTACCATGTATGAGCTCATAATGATGTTAAGCATTCATTTTTTGGGAGCACTTTTCAACTCCTTCAGCTTAGACATCAACACCGTCAGACATATAATCTGATGGAGTTGACGCCTGACAGATTTGACAAAATGACATGTTTTTTTCATCTTAATCATGCCAGAGTAAGAAGAGAAAAGGGGGTCCTCGGGGTTATAGCTGACTTTAATATGCCTGATATATTCATAATTATAAAAAAAATCTGACAGAGTTGACATAATGTGAGGACACAACTTTGAAAGGCAGTTTTTTTATGGATAATATAATGTAAAGTTCACTTTATGTATTATGTAGCATTTTATCATACCTTGAAATTCATTTCATATTTATATTTATACATTTGAAGCATTTTTAAACACTTTTATTTGCAGTTTGATACTGTTTGATATAACATTTGTTATACATTTGATATAACATTTGTTATATCAAATTAATTAGGGCATAAGAACTATTTTTAAACACATCTCTCTCTCATTGGCAATGCACAAAAGTGAAAATGCAGACATTTATAATTAAGTCGGCAAACAGTATTATTCCTCCAGAGAGATGCTATTTGATTGGAAAACAAATAAAATTTTGACCATAGGTTCTTATGAAGCTACCTATCCCATTCAGTAGTATGTGTTGTTAAAAGCTAAATCAGTAACAATACAATGCTACATCTAGAATTAAATTTGCTGATGGCTAAAATAAACAATTAACTGGTCCTCTATATTCTAACGGAGCCTGGGTGGTACACCAGTATTAACCAGTAGTAATATTAGGGTTCTTGGTATTGTAACACTAATTTTAACATGGGTAAGACACCCAGAGTAGTCAAATATTGTTGAATGCAGGGTTTATTTTACCATTCAGAATCATTGACTCATACAGTATTAGCATTTATATATAATGGGGTACATGTAGTGTGGTCTTATCCATGAATTAATTAAAGGGGTATTGTGTAAAATATTCTTTTATTATTTAATTATATTATTATTATTAGTATTTTAAACCCTCTGTTTTTGGTAATGGTATTTCCATATGTGATGTGTACATATTCATCTGGAATTTTTTAAACAGAATTTTGTATCCAATCACCATGAAGAGTGCTTCACTTGAGTTCAGAAATGTTCAGTAAATGTTACATCGCTATGCAACTGCATGCACGTGGCCCCTGTGGTGTCTATGTGTTATGAGGACCTGCCCTTTCTCTTCTCATCTCTGCCCCGTGGGGCCAATAAATACACTACCCTGTTAATGTTTTTCATTAACAATTTCAACTATTTCTGACTATTACTTAAATATAATAAAACGAAGGCCTCATTCCGCGTTTAGTCCGATGTATTGTTCTTTTGGTTTATTTATTGTTGCCAATCCCCTTGGTCATTTGTTCAGTCTTCTGCCTCCGTCTGCCTGTCTTAAGACCTCTTCCATCGGATGGCAGAGAAGATGGCGTGAAGGAAATAGAGCAATGTGGTCAGGAAGGACATGACCTAGACGCACGGAGAGAGGATGAGAGAGACCCAAAGAGAGTCAAGGTTTTAGAAAATTGTACATTGTGACTATGATTAATACATTGGCCGGTCTTAAAAGTCTGCCCAGGCCCATGTCATATTTATGTAAATATATTTAATAGTTGAGTTAAATGAGATACATTTTATTCTCCAGTTAAGGAAACAAGGTCAAAGCAATCTAACAAGTGATTTTACAATGCAACATAACATTTCATAACATTCAATTAGAGCAAAGATCGACATTGAAGAAGATAAATGAGTCTCGTGTTCTAATACATAATGAAATCGGATAAAGAGAATGACTAAAAATGGGGGCAGCAACAAGGGAATGTGTGTGTTGTGTGTGTGTGTGTGTGGGGGGGGGGGGGGGTTACCTACCACTGCAGCAATATCTAGTCTATATATTTCTGGAGACTTAAATTGGCCAAAGAAAATGGTAAAGGAGGCCAAGATCACTGACGAGCTCAGGTAAAAGACAACAGCCACAAAATGGTAGCCTGCATCCTGGAGAGAGGGAGAGAGGGAAAGAAGAGATAAACAGAGAAAGGAGACAAGGACAAATTATGGTACAGAAGAGGTAGAATGTTTAATCAGTCACTTAGTAAATCAGGGCAGACTAACCAGGGAGGGCCAGGTGCCGCCTTGGTTGCATCCACAGAGGAAGATGAAAAACCACAGAGTTGTCATGACAAAGCAGAAGACAGACACAAACATCACCCAGCCCAAGGGGTTGGCGGGATCAACAAGAGTCGATGCCACCAGGCACCAGACGAGGCCTCCAAACACCTAGATGGACAGACAGACGGTCAGAACAGACTTTGATACATGTGAAACTTTGATAAGACGTGTGAAATATAACTTTAAGTTAGGTTAGGTTAAGTCTAGGTTAGGTTAAGTCTTCTTTTATTATACGTTCAAATAGTCCTGTCTTTCTCTAATATGATATTAAAAATAACAGTAAACTTTATTTTTAAACATTTTCCAAAACGCGACTTAACAAAGTGTTTACAAAGATAAGGCATTTGGTTCTGAAAGAACAGTGTAGCATTCCAAATTTAAATTTCATGCATACTCATATTGGTCTTTCAGTATCTGAGAATTACCAGTTTTTTTTCTGCACCGAATGTTAAAGTCATAATAAAATGGTCTTAAAACAGGCACACACACACGCACGCACGCACGCACGCACGCACGCACGCAC